>JASANZ010002066.1:0-41244 GCA_030849805.1 Sergeia podlipaevii | reverse complement strand
GCAGAACCTCAAGTCCGCCTACATCAAGTCCACCATGGGCAAGCCTCAGCGCATCTACTAAAGAGCTAGCATGCTTTATCTTGTGATGAAACTCCCATTTTTTACTGATTTTATTTTGTTTGTTTAATCACCAACAAAAAGCATAGAGAACACTATTTATCACTTCCCTCTTTTGTGAAGGTGATGCTCACACTGAGGGTCAGTGAGGATAACCAAGAATCAGCACTAGTTGCTGTGAGACGAGAGGCTTGGCTCTGCATCGCACTGTTCTACTCGCACGTACTTAGATGCATATGTGCAGTCTGCTGGAATGCTGTTCTTTTTTTATTACTATGTGCCAATCTGCCTTTTCTTCGTTCCCCCTTCTTTCTATTTTTATCAACACATCCACATCTACATAAATTGTTTCGTCAGACACACCCGTGTGTATATCTCCTTCATCCATCCATCATGCCCACCATTGAGCAGCTGAAGAAGCGCGCCGAGGTCGTCCGCACTGGCGGCAAGGGTTCCGTCCGCCGCACCGTGAAGACCGTCCACAAGAGCTCCGGCGACGACAAGAGGGTCCAGAGCACCCTCCGCCGTCTTGGCGTGACCCCGTTCAACGGTCTTGATGAGGCTATCTTCTACCGCCAGGACGGTTCCGCCTTCTTCTTCACCAAGCCGAGGGTGCACGCCTCCATGCAGAGCCAGTGCTTCGTCGTGATTGGTGACTACGAGGTCATGTCTGCCGAGGAGGCCGAGGCCAAGAAGGAGTAAAGATGAACAGCTAGCAACAGCGTGAGCTTGCGTCTTGCTGCTTACTTTGTCTTTCCGCGTTCCTTTGTTGTGTTCTTCTTTTACAATAAAAGAGATATAGGGAAGGGAGAAAGAAATTCTAGGAAGGTTCTTGCCACGCCACGGTTTCTGTGATCAACTTTCTTTTTATTTGGTATTTTCTAAATTTATGGTGAAAATGCAAGGTACGAGGGACACCTGGGGAGCGGGATGGTGTTTCTTTAATATTCATGCTGATACATGCACGCATGTGTGACTGTGTTTCTTGTGCGAAGAAAAGCGGTGTGTGAGGCACCCTTACTCGCTTCGCTTTTTGATTGCATGTGATGCGTTTTACTATCGATGTGCACAATCGTTTTATACTTTCAACTTTTCTTCTATTTTATTTATTTATCTATTTAGGAGTTCATTCTAGCATATAATACAGTCGTTTTGTTGTTTTGTAAACGGGACTAACGTAGGTACTAGCTAAATATCGTTATCACATCCCTGAATCCTGGGGCTTGCATACAATCGCGTAAAGGGAAAAAGAAAAGGGCAGTGCTACTATTCATACGCATATCCTCATTCACTGAGAGAAGCAAGAAAGAAAAACTAAAGGTTAACTGCCACCAAACGCTTTCGTTCTAGCGAATGGAGGACGCCACCGCCGCGAACAGCAACGGCACAAGCGCCGAAGTGGAAATTAAAAGATACACGTACAAATCTGGCGCTGTTTACGAGGGAACCTTCGATGGTAACAAACGTAGCGGCCGTGGGCATTGGAAGCACCCCTCTGGCGAAGTGTACGAGGGCGAGTACGCTGATAACAAGTGTAATGGCCTTGGCGTGTACAAGTTTCCAAACGCAGGTAAGTGCTACGCTGGCCACTGGGCAAACGGCAAAATGAACGGTGAGGGTATCTACTTCTTCAATGTGGATGCGACCGCTTACTTCCATGGCAACTACACCAATGATGCCAAGGACGGCAGCGGACACTACTTGTACGAAAATGGAGTCATGACCACCCAGCAGTGGGATATGGGCAAGCTGGTGACAGAGGTGGAGACCACGCCAGTGGAGATGGTCAAGAATGTGCTGCGCACTCTTGAGCTCTACAAGGAGGTGCGCGCCGTCGCTTCCACGGAGCTGGGCGAGGTGCCGCCAGCATCTGAGGTGCGTACGTTCCAGTTCCGCTCTGGTGCCACGTACACAGGACAGTATTCTGGCACAAAGAAGCACGGCAACGGATTTTGGCTGCATCCTGAAGGTGACAGCTACGAGGGCCAGTACGAAGACAACAAACATCACGGCTGGGGTGTTTACATTATCGGCCGCACCGGCAAGAAATATGTGGGGCAGTGGATGGATGGAAAGATGAACGGCATAGGCGTGTACTTCTTCAATCCACAGGAGACCCAGTACTTTGTAGGCCGCTATGTCGATGATGTCAAGTGCGGCCGCGGGCTCTATCATTTCTCCAATGGCGACCAGAGCGTTATTCAAATGTGGGACAAGGGAACTTTGAAGCAGGAAACACCTGCTGACGCGGAAGTTGAGAAAGAGTACACGGAGGCTATGAGGATGATTATAGACACCGTCAAGCCATTCGCACCGAACTATGAATCCATTGCATTTTCTTCAGCGAACTCCGCCTAAAAGAAGAAGACTGGAGGAGGAGGAAGAAAAATGAACACGGGCGTTTTCGAAAACGTACATGTGAGAGAGATGCCCAGACATAGCAAGAGGGAAAGAAAAATTGAGGAAAAGGAAAAAGTGAAGAAATACTGAAGCGAAAAGAGAGAGAGAGCGAGGCAGATAGCAAGTTTATGCCCAAGCCTTTGCTGCTGCACTTTCCCCTCCTTTCGTTTTGCAGTGTAAGGCAGCAATATCGAAAACTCCTATTTTTCTTATTTTTTTTTGGCGGATCTTGGATATTCAATTTTGTTGCACTATGCTTTTTTCTTATAGAAAAGATGAACTAGTGTTTATAGGTGTGTGTATGTGTGTTTGAATGTTTGCGTACCACGAGCTGGTGCGCACAGAGGTATTGATGCGAGAAGGAGCGATATACTCATGTCTTAGCTAATTGCGACTTTTCTCTTCCCTCCACTTATTGTATACACTTTTCCCTGTTTTTTATTATTATATATTTTTATCAATTTTTTTTTTACCCGAATTGGATTGTAAAGAGAGAAACACACACAAAAAAGCGTATCAATATTTTACGCGTGGAAGTGAGAAAGCCAATGAAACTAGGCTGAAGCATGTCTATTTTTTTTTTTACTGGTATTGCTGCACTTCAACACCACACCACAAAATGCTGCCACTGCTTTCCCTCCCTTATCTTTAAGGGGTTTTTTTTGAGAAAAAAGAGGAAGAAGAGGAGGAAGGAAAAAAAACCAAGGATATTGTGTGGAAGTGTGAGGGATATCTGCGTAGATATCATCTTCCCGCATCTATCACCTATGCCTTTTTCTCACCAAGCATATCATCATATCATCCGTAAAGTAAAGTACACATAGACTCTCACACACACACAACAGGAACTTAGGTTGATAGCTTCTTTCTTTTTGTGTTTGCACAGTTATTAGAGGGACACACTTGCTGTCTAGTTAGATCGCTGCTCTTACAAACTTCACGCTTCCCTCTTTTTTTTTTTTGCGTGTATTATTATTTTGTTACATTTTTACTATTGTTTGCTAGAAAAATATTCAAATTGACACGTGTGCCTTCTTACCACAATGCCAGCGTTGGACAGAAGAGAGCTACTTCAGTGGGCGTTTGAAACCACTGGTGTGTCACCGTGTAGCAAGTGTGATGACCTGCGTGACGGCCTTGTGCTCTTAGCGCTAGGCCAATGCTTGCACCCTGACAAGGCCGGCGGCAACGCGCTCTATTCGCAGCGTCACGGACCTCGTCAGCCCTCCACCAACTGGACTCTGCTTCGCCACTACGCCGAGCGCTACCACCTTCCTTTGCGTGATCGAGATTTTCACGCTATCCGTGGCGGCTACGCTCGAAGCTGCTTCAACGCGCTTGTGCTTTTTTACTTTCTTATCAAGCTGGCTACGGAGGAGACGGAGTTTTGCGTGGACTTTGCTCGCCCCGTGGACCGACGCATCGCAGAGTTCCTTCAGTCCTCGCGCAGCCTTGAAGCGGTTGGCAAGAGAGGAAAAGGCACTACCTTCTTTTCTCACGAGCACAGCCAAGACGAGGAGGGCTTCGATGACTACGTGGGCTATAACGGTCACAAGCCGAGGGCTGTGTGTCACCGCGCCTCTGCAGCATCACGCACGGAACAGCAGTCCCAGGCGGGTTCCTCTTTTCTTCAGCAGCAAACAGCGCATAATGTCCTCAGAGGACTCAATAAATCTGCAAATAGGGGGCCTTCTTTCTGCAACCGCTCTGCTAGTGAGCTGTGGGAGCACAGGGAGGAAGGCGCACCAGCCATGCCCAAGAATTTAGCTGGCTATCGTGTGACGACGCTGCCTGGCGCCATCAACGAAACTCCTGCAGTTTCCACAGCGGATGAGGCTCTTCTGCAGGAGGAGCTGGCTCATGTCAAGGCAATGAGCAGGCTGCTTCTTGCTCAACAACACGGACTCATTGAGTGTGAGCTTGCAAGGCTGCAGAAGAGGGCTGACATGCAGTTGATGCAGTCCCGCCTTGAACATGCACACGCACTTCGTAAGTGCGAGTTGAGCATGGCGGCTAGGGTAGAGGAGGCGCGCGCTGCTGCAGGCGATTGCGCTCATGAGGCAGAGGTGGCAGCACTTTGGACGGAGCTTACCTGTGCCAAGGGGGAAGCTAGCCTGCTACAAGATATGCTGGTTGATCAGCAAAAGAGCTCTGATGAGTTCGTTGATGCCACTGAAAGCTTGTTTTTGTCTCTTCAGCGTCTCGCGGCACGTACCTGCGTTGCGAATGATGATCAGTCCCGCCGAGGCGACGACACACACAGTGACGATATCGATGAGTTATCTGGCGCTGAAGTGCTAGAAGCTTTGCAGGCGTATCTGAGGCCCCTGCCTCGCGTCTCGCAGGAAGCCGTCACTGGCGCCTTTCATGCAATTCTGGAGCAAATTCGAGCTCTTGAGGCACAGTGCGATAGACTACATCAGGCAACGACTGCGGTGGAGATCAAGGCCAGTGGCGATGTGCAGACCGTCGCTGATGCTTCGCCTGACGACCTGGACGAGAGGATGCTCGACAGACTATGTGACGACGCCAAGTTTGTGTGCGATGAAGCTGCTGCTGCTGCTGCCGAGGGGGGCGATGAAACCTATCTCTCTGCCCTTAATGATGGGCTGAGAGAACAGTGCATGGACCTCCTTGATGTCATTGTGTTTCTGCGCACTCATCTGGGAAAGCAGAAGGCGAGAAGCTTCACTGATACATTGACTTCCATCCAAGATGGCGATAAACCCGATAGTTTTGACTTTAGAGATATGATGCCTGGGACCAACAAAAGAGAGAGCTCTTCTCGATACCAGCGCGAGTGGGAAAAATTACGGCGTCAAACGCAGGATTTAATGGCCTCTTCACCTTCTGTTTTGTCGCCCCCTTCCAAGTTAGCAGGTGCTCGCAACGAGCTTGCAGAGACGGCGAGCCTTTACAACCGCATTGCCGTTGCCTGTTCTTCAGCATGGCCGGCGAGGATGGAAGGGACAGAGGGAGAGGAGGAAAAGAGCCTAGAGATGGCAGCTAGCGTAGTGGGAGATCTCACCGAGCTGCAGACGTGGATGGCATCCCGCAAGAACTACACAGCACTAAAGGCAGCGCTAAGCGAGCAAGCCGATGAGATTGCGAGGCTGCGCAGACAGCTGCACACAAGCAGGCAAGTGTGCGACGGCGCAGTGGCGCAGATGCAGGTGCTCATGGATAATGCTGCGGTCATCGCTGCGACACCGTCGTCTTCACCTTATACATCATCGCTGGTAAGACGTCCCACCCTGGCAACGGCGGAATCATCGTCGGTAAGTGCTGATTTCCCTTCGCCTTCTTCATCGTCGGTGCTCCTGTCTGCAGAAGAGCTGGAGAGGCGGAAGCAGGCCATCCTAGGGAAATACAAAGCCACATCGTGACTGGAGCGATGCACAGACTTGCACGCCAACTACCTCATTTCTTTTTTTTTTTCTCCTTATCTTGAAGAATGAACATCTTATATCAAGTAATCTGATCTACACACATACACACACACACACACGCACACAAACAGACACATACATTTGCAGTCGTTGGTGAATCAAAAGCATAAAAGCAATCAATCAACAAAAAGGAGTTAGTGACACCATAATAGTCAGTGGAATATGTGAAGAATGGGTTTGATCGTTGCCTCATTCATTTTATTCTCTTTCTTTTGCTCTTCATTGTCCTCTCCCTCCCCCTCCATTGTAGTCTGGGTATATTGAACCTTACTTTCTTTCTATCTTTGATACAAAGTGCTTCCACAAAAGTACAGCACTTTCATCGTTCTAAGCAAATCAACATTTGCATTTTTTTTTCTTCCTCCTTCAAACAACATGTCAACTCTGAAAAAGACTGCGCTGCACGCCATGCACGTGGCCAAAAAGGCACACATGGGTGAGTTCGCTGGCTATGACATGCCCATCTTTTACGCCGGAATGGGAGTGCTAAAGGAGCACCTTTACACCCGTGAGAATGCAGGCATTTTTGACGTCTCACACATGGGCCAGTATGAGATTCGCGGCACCGACCGTGAGAAGTTTATGGAGTACATTACTCCAGTGGACCTCAGGTCTAGAAAGATTGGCCAGTCTGCACTCACAATGCTTACCAACGAGGAGGGCGGCCTTTTTGACGACTGCATCGTCACGAGGTACGACGACCACCTGTTTCTTGTACTGAATGCCGGTTGCAAGGACGCAGATATGGCCCACATCAACAAAATCAAGGCTGACTTTAAGGGCGACGTGGATTTTGTGCCGCTAGATCGTGCGCTGATTGCTCTGCAGGGACCTCAAGCGGCCGAGATTCTTTCCAAGTACGTTGACAAGCTTCCTGCTATTGACTTTATGTACGGCAGACAGAACGTGGACATCAAGGGCATGAAGACACAGGTAACGCGCTGTGGCTATACTGGCGAAGACGGCTTTGAGATTGCGGTTTCTAACGCCGATGCCATTTCTCTTACCGAGCTGCTTCTGTCCCAGGAGGCAAAGCTGATTGGTCTCGGTGCCCGTGATAGCCTGCGTCTCGAGGGTGGCATGAACCTCTATGGTCACGAGCTTACTGCACAAACGAACCCTGTTGCGGCTCGCTTCATGTGGGCCATTTCCAAGCAGCGCATGGCGAATGGTGGCTTCATTGGCTATGAAAAGATCAAGTACTTCAAGGAGAACGCCGCAACTGCCGTTCCACAGCTGCGCGTGGGCGTCCTGGCCTCTGGCCCAGGACCTAGTGCTCGTGAGGGAACGATTATCGAAGTGGATGGCAAGCCTGTTGGCAAGCTCACTAGTGGATGCCCATCGCCATGCTTGAAGAGGAACATTGGTCTTGGCTACGTGGATCACATTCTAGCCAAGAAGGGAACAAAAGTGGACCTGGTCGTCCGCGACCGTCGGTACCCTGCTGAGATTGTGATTCCGCCGTTTGTGCCCACACGCTACTACCGCAAGCCAGAGTGATGCAAAGTACAGCTGTGGTAGCGAAGGAGTTCCACAGTGCAGCTGCTCGGGCTGTCTTTCCCTGAAGATAGCTGACATTAATTTTGCAAATGTTTGTGTATGTGCGTCTTTCTCTCCTTCTCCTTTTCCGCATACATTGTGCAGAAAGCAAAAAGCTGAGTATTGTTGCAAATAAAGGGAGGTTGAAAGATTCTGAAAGTGTAAAGGATCATCTGTGAGGATAAAGAGAGTCTGTGGGGGGAGAGAGAGAGTGAGAGAGAGAGTGGTGGAATGACAACAGCAGCACCACCACAAACAACATTAGCAGCAACAACAACAACGACAAAACCAGGAAGGAAATCGAGCTGGGAACCCACATAAATGAGTGGACGCGGTAACATCAGAGTGCTAGGATCAATCCAAATACAGTTTAGTAGCAGTATTCAGTCCTTGTGGTAGTAGCTAAGGGGTACATTGCTAGATACTTCATAATACAACTTATATATATGTGTGCGCATCCATTCACTGTCTGAATTTTCTTTATTTTTTTTCTGCTTGCCATGGTAGGACTTGCCGTTGTACTCTTAAGCGAAGTAGAGTCTTTAATCATGTCATTGCTCAGAATCATCTTTTAATCCCCCAAAACCTTTGATGATTTATATCTTTAAGTTATATACATATGCTTTCCCTTTATCGGCTTACTTCTAAAAAAACAAAACAGTGTAATATATACAGCTTTTTCTTTTCCCTGTGCTTTGGATATCTTGTCCCTCTGCATTTGCCGTGATGACACGCGCACGCGTACGCAACTGTTAAGAATGGCGGACAAAAAGGAAGCTGCTTACGCTAACACATCGGCAAAGAAACAAACAACACACGAAAAGGCAAAAATAAATAAACATATATATATTCCCTTATCAATATCTACAAAAAAAAACTCACGTTTATGTGCAGGTATACGTGCTGTTTTCCTTTTGAGCAACAGACTTCTACTATTATCTGACCAGACGCATTCTCCCTTTTTCTTTCTACGTTTTTTTTTTTCGTTTTACTTTTTGTTAGCCGCTTTTTTTTTTCTCTGCTTTTGTTGATCTTCCGGCGAACAATTACACCAACAGACACGCAGTACCGGCCAGTACGAGGTGCGTGGGTGTGAAGGAGGAGACATTGTACGAGAGATAGGAAAAAAAAGGGGGGTGCATATCATTCCTTGAATCATGGACGCCGCGGATGTCATCACGCTCTCAGCAAATGACCTACATAGGATGCGACTGGAGCGGTCTCTTCTGCTTGCGGAAAAAAGTTTCCTAGAGCGGGAGCTGGGCACTTGCGCGGGTCTCTCTGAGCGAGTAATGACTGCACGCCGCAGCGACACAGCATCTGAGCACCAGCTTCTCAAGACATACCTTACAGCTATTCACTTAGGCGATAAGAAGGCGGGAGCCATCATCACTGCCGAGGTGCGGAATCAAGTGGCTGATGCGCAGCGCAAGGCGAAGTGCCTGGAGGAACTGCTGCAATCTGTGCACAACGATGTGCAGAAGGTACTTGCTAGATGCGATGGTACATCGTAGGCTTGCTGTGTGCGAGAGAAAGAGAAGAAGAAGAAGGTATGCTTCACCACCCTTGGGTCGGTTCCAGACTCTACTCTCTTGTCTAGTACTGGAAAGAAACAACAAAAAAAGCTGCTTATATCTATTTTGTTGCTGCTTTTCTGTTCTTGGCAGTAGTTGCTTTTCCCTCTTTTTTCTGGATTTGTATTTAAGTTTCTGCTAGCTCCACAAGTGGTGTTTACAAAAAAAGTCAGATATTGAAAGTGGGAGTTTGTTCCTCGTGTCTTGAAGGCAAAAAGAACAACGGTAATAAACTCATTGACTCTTTCTTATTTTCAGTGTTGTATTATGCGTGCATCTTTGTCTCAAAAAAGGTATTCATTACACTTCCCTTTGCTCTACTCATTTCTTGTTACTGTTATCTACTTCATCTCATTGTTGAGGCATATAGTGTATAACACGTGAATTGCAGTGCGATCACACAAGCAATAACAACAAAAAAGTGACGCAGTCCTTTAACCAAAAAAGATAGGAAGGAGAGGGGCATCAGAGAGGGGTTTGCTTGTGAAAGCACTGGCATAAACAGAGTGTTCTTTTCTTTCTCCATACACACACACACACACACGCCAAGAAGCCGTCGACAGCATTTTTCTATTCTTTTGTAGTTTCTCTTTTTTTTTTTTTGTATTCTAGGTTTATTTTAAGACATTTATATTTTTCTTTCACTTTTTTTTTTTAAGTGTCACATTTTCAGGAGCTTTATTTTTGGTATACAGAACTAAACAAAAATTTTCTTCATTTGCGTTCCTTTTGTTGCTAGTTTCACTTTTCTTTCTTTCTTTCTTTCTTGCTTATCATTACTGTTGTTGCTGAGGGAAGTTAGCTTGCTGATTGCGTTGCTCACTTACGACAGTTGCCTTTTTTTTTGTTTTTATAGGCTCTATCTGATTATAATAATAATTATTAGTAGTAGTAGTAGTGGAAAAGGAGGATCTCTCATTTTCATAGCGGCTACATTTGCAGGCAGAGCACATTGTCTACGTACGTGCGTCGTTCAACGCTTATCATCAGCAAGTGAGCACGAATAGGACCAAAAAGATGGGAGTGTGCTGCTGTTGCCCAGATGTGGTCGACACCACTGCGAGCAGTGGGGGCAGTCGACGGCCTTATGACGGCAGAGGCGGCCGCACAAGTCCGCAGTATCAGCCGCCCCAGCCAGTGAGTAGGTACTGCGATATATGTGGCATCTATATAGACCCCTCGCTGCGCGATGGCCATCGCGAGACGTGCAGGGCGAACCAGCGGCGGCAGATGCTGCGGCAGCAACAGCAGCGGGAGGGTGGCGCCCGGGTTTCTGGGGCTACGGAGGCGGCTGGTGCATACAACACTACTATCTGCTTGGCCTCTCAGAAGGACGAAGAGGAAACATGCGTGGTGTGCCTGGAGGCACCACGATGTTTTGCGTTCCTACCGTGCGGCCACATTGCATGCTGCTTCGAATGTGCCAAGAGGCTCGACCAGTGCCCGCTGTGCCGCCAGAGCCGCGAGGGTCTTTGCTACGTTGCGAATAATATTTTGGCTCAGTATTTGTGCAAGCACTGCAAGCTCTTCATTGCCCCAACATTGTTTGAGGGACACCGCGAGGTGTGTGCACTGAGGCAACGTCAGCTGATGGCGCATTCACCAGTGGTGATGGCAGTGCCGTCTCCGGCTACTGAGAGTACTTCATTGGCGCCGCTGGTTCAATCTTCAGTAGAGGGAGATGAGCAGCAACACACCTCTCCACAAGCAGCAGCAGCGATGACGATTGTGATTGAAGGAGTAGAGCTAACGCTAGCGGGTGCGACGCCCGCAAACGGTAACGACGATCAAACGCCTGATCACGATACGAATCGGCAGATTCATAACACCCCGCTTGCTGGTCTTCACTGCGCTGAATGCCTGAAGGCAACGGAGCGGTTTGTGCTGCTGTTGCCGTGTGGGCACCGTGTGCTGTGCAACGAGTGTGCCAAGAAACGGACCACGTGCCCAGTTTGCTTGTCTGATATTACAAACATATTGGCTGTCTATTAACTACGCTTTCAAAAGCGGGATCGCTCTCAACGACGACGACAATCATCGAAGAAGAAAAGCTGTAGTGAGGACTACACTGCGGCACGTGAAGGAGCGACAAAAAAAAAATCGCCTTTGAAAGTGTTAACTGTCATTTTCTGATGTCTGTGTCTCCCCTCTCCTTTGCTGATTACGATTGCGTACCCTCCTCCCGAGTATATGTACTAAGGGACAGTTGACACTCAGTTCTGTAGGTGCATGTGCATGTACGACTTGTGTTATGTCTTTCACCAAGCACACTAACATGACTAGCAACTTTTTTTTTACTTTATCCTTTTATTTTCACTTGAAGGTTGCTGCGTATTTGTTTTTTCACTGATTTTTGCGTGTGCTTTTGCTTACAGATACTATTAGCCAAGAACAATGCATGCCAAGACTCTTTTATGTGAGTGCATTGCTTTATTTTCATTTTACTGATTTATTTATCTATTTGTTCGTATTTGATTAGGGATGCGCTATTGCATTGCAGTTTCTTTTCTCTCCCCCATTCTTTCTGCTGGCGCTGCTATTTTATAAATTTTTTTTTTTTTAAAAAAGAGAAACTCCTCTGATAGATGGATAGATAGGATAATAATAATAGCAAGAGCGACAACCACCTCACTGGCGCTTCCAAATCGTCGAGCGCTCATATTCTTTTTCTCCCTTTCTTGTTGCATTAGTGTTTTTGTAGATAATCCTCTTTTCCTATAGTGACGTTTACTTTTTGTTTCTTCGCTATCAACTCAATTGCTATATATATATACACACACACAAGAGGGAGTAATTTTCTTCTCTTCTCGTTTCCTCAGGTCCATCCGTTCGTTCATTTTCACTCAATGCGTGCTGATGCGTCCTCAAGGGAGCCTTCTTCTAGAAGTGCGTACACACAGGGCAGCGGCCAGGGAAGTGCTCTTTTTGCCATTCCACCGCGCAGACCCGAGGTGGCACGGGGACAGCAGCCACAGTCGCGTCGTGTGACTCGCGGCAACAGTGGCAACAGGGGCAGCGGTGTAGCAACGCTAGAGATACGCCTTGGGTCTTTTCAAGTGGCACTCATGGACTCAGTCGCCAATCTGCCACCGTACCGGCTCCGCGGTACGCTCGACCAGTATTCTTTTGATCTTGGCTTGGCTACCACACCCCGCGCTTCTTCCAGCACAGTCTATTCGGCATCGTTTTCTCCAGATTGCTCCTGGCGCTCTTTGCTTACGTATCAATATGAGGTACCTCTTGCTGAGGCATCTCAGGATGTATTCAATGCATTGGGGTCCCTCTCCGTAGATTTTCTCCGCAGTCGCTACATGAATATTGAGTGCTGTAGTTGCTCCAGCAGCAGCAGCGTGGTGGTGGGCAAGTGTAGCCTTTCTCTATTGCAGCTCTTTGAGTCTTATCAAGGTCGAGACGTTGTGGCGCCGCTCCGCACGCCTCCAGGATTAGGTGTGACCACAAGTCCTCACGTGGTGGCTGGCCAGCTCTTCTTTACCGCCCGAATTGAGCAGGTTTTTGATGTACGCGTGAATCTCACAGACATCACGGTGGCGCCAAACCCTCTTCTACTGTTGATGCCACACGCCAACGAGGATCTTGCAGAAGGACTGGGTTGCGTAGGTGTGCGTACGCAGCAGTATCACACGCGCGATCAGATCGTGAGAGCCGATGGAGGAGGAGAGAGTGATGAGGCGCTTCACTTTCCCTTTGTGCCCCGTGTTGTGTACCGTGGCACTATGAGAGGTATGCTAGAGAAGGGTCTGACGGTGTCGTTGCACTACGTGTCTTATTGTATGCCAGGAAGGCCCAAAAGCAGAGGTGCCAGTGCTGTTTCAAACGCTAGCTCCCATACATTGGACCGCCTTCTCTGTGACTTTGATGTGCCTCTGGATCGCATCGTGGAGGGAGTGCTTACAAACGCAACTACCAGGGGTAGTACTGGGCTACAGCAATCTTTCGCCACCGCCTTCACGAGTACCGTGAGACCTGGCAATCCTACTGGCACCTCAGCAGAGGCGGCACTCAGCGCAGCGGCAGCGGCTTGCATTGCTAGTGGCATGGCAGAGGTGCAACTGGTAGATCGATGCGTATACATTCAGAGAGGCGCTAGGTATGGCGACGAAGTGCTACATGAGCGGAGCGAGGACGTACCTTCATCACGGTTACAGCAACCGCAGCAGCAGTACGACTCGAGCCCCAAATCACTGGCGGGGCGACCCACCATCGACACGCACGCTCCTCCTTCTTCTCATCTTCCCTCCTCGTTTTTGCATACAAATGCGTCACATGCAAACAGCAGCCTCACCTTGCCCCCTTCTTCTAGAAACAAGGCGCTTGGCCTTAGGGAGATCACTGAACAGCAAGACGAACTTGTTGAAAGCATTCAGAGTCGTCTTGTTGTGGTTCAAGGCAAGAGACGGAGACTAGCAGAGAGGCTAGAGCAGATTAAGCAAGAGGAGCGTGAGGACATGCTTGCTGCTGCCGAAGTCCGCGGCGCGCTTGAGCAGAAACTTGCTATTCATCTGCAGCACCGTGAGGCTTTGGAAGTGCAGCTGAGGCGTGTGGAAGAGCGACGCGAGGAGGTGACAGCGGAGTTGGAGGTGCGCGAGGGCGGACGTCGTCGTGCCGGTGCACGTGTTGCTCAGGAGAGGGCGGAGGTGGAGAGGCTACGGGAGAAATTACAAGAGTTGCAGCGTGACATGGAGGACAGGGTGAGGGCGGAGGAGGTTCGGAGCAGCGCTTACACCAGGCGAGCCGAGACTGCCCAACGAGAAGTCGCGGCTGGGTCGAAGTGGCTATGTGAAATCGACTCTCGAATTGCTGAAGCCGAACGCAACCTGTAGCACCTCTCATCCACAAACTCACGGACTTGTGCGCCTCTGCTTATTTCTGTTCCTCTTGACGTTTGCATCGTGTGAGTGAATGTCTTTGCTTTTTATGGTCTTTGTATTGTATCATACGGTTGCCCCCTTTTTTTTTGTTTCTTCCAACTTTTACACACTTTGCGTAATAGTGTTGAGCCTACAAGCGAAAACAAATCTTTCTGCTCATAGTAAGGAGTTCCTCTTTGAAATTAAAGCTGCTGAATGCCATATTCTTCTTTGTACCTTCTTAGATGGTATATCCACCCTTATATACTTTTTCTTTTAATGCCTCGCCTCTTTTTCTTTTTCTCCTTCTGTTTGTTTAGAGCTTCGCAGTACTCAAAGCCAAGCACTGCACTTAGCACTCATCACGTACTAACTCTTTTCATTTTATTTTTTTCAACCACGAAAGCCTTGAGACACAGGGTTATGTCCGCGGCCGCAGCTTTACCTTCCAAGCTCGAGGGCTTCGTCCGAACTGAGTTCGAGGACACCTGCCGCAGGCGCTTCTTCTACGGTCTGGCGTTTGATCCTTATGGCGGAACTGCTGGTCTATACGACTTGGGCCCAACGATGTGCACGATGAAGAGCAACATGCTCACCTTCTGGCGTCAGCACTTTGTGCTCGAGGAGGGCATGTGCGAGCTTGACACCACTTGCCTCACTCCGGAGGACGTCTTCAAGGCTTCTGGCCACGTGACGCGCTTCAACGACATCATGGTCCGTGATACCGTCACTGGTGAGTGTGTGCGCGCCGACAAGTTCCTCGAGGACTGGAGCGAGACCCAGCTCGCTGAATCCAACATTTCCGCGGAACGCAAGGATGAGCTCCTTCATCTTCTTCACGACGCCGCAGGTATGAATGCGGCTGCGATCAAGGCTGTGCTTGAGAAACATGCCATCAAATCCACCAAGGGCAATCCTTTCAGTGATCCCTTTCCATTCAATCTGATGTTCTCTACTCACATTGGCCCCGAGGGCGACCGCCTGGGCTACATGCGTCCCGAGCTGGCTCAGGGTATCATCCTCAACTTCAAGCGTCTCATGGACTCCGGCAACGCGCAGCGCATGCCCTTTGCCGGTGCATGCATTGGTACCGCCTTCCGCAACGAGATCGCTCCTCGCGCTGCACTCATCCGCGTGCGTGAGTTCACGTTAGCTGAGATTGAGCATTTTGTGAACCCCAACAACAAATCTCACGACAAGTTCGATCGTGTGCGCGATGTGGAGATCTGGGCGTGGCCGCGCGAGCAGCAGGCGAAGAACCAGGATGTGATCCAGATGAAGATTGGCGAGGCTGTAGACAACGGCACCATTGATAACCAGACGCTCGGCTACTTCATTGGCCGCGTGGCCATGTTCCTAGAAGCCATCGGCGTCCGCTACTACCGCTTTCGTCAGCACCAGAGCAGCGAGATGGCCCACTACGCGCAGGACTGCTGGGATGCAGAGTTGCTCACTTCCTATGGCTGGATCGAGTGCGTCGGTATCGCTGACCGCTCCGCCTACGATCTCACTCAGCACAGCAAGGCGTCCAAGAAGGATCTCTGTGCTCGCGAGGAGTATCCCGAGCCTCGTATGGAGCGCCAGCTGGAGCGCAAGATCGTCAAGGGTCTTGTTGGCAAGACCTTCGGCAAGCAGGCTGGAGAGGTGATGGAGTTCCTCAACACCGCCCCGGAGACCGAGTGCGAGGCGATCGCTGCCCAGCACAAGGAGGGCCAGGATGCCAAGGTGACTCTGCCCGCTAGCGGCGTCGAGGTGGCCATCAGTCCTGATATGGTTTCTTTCAACTACAAGGACGTGAAGGTCACCGGCTACAACTTCACTCCCAGCGTTATTGAGCCCTCCTTTGGTGTTGGTCGCATTCTCTACTGCCTCCTTGAGCAGAGCTACTGGGTCCGCCGGAGCGAGACTGGTGACGCGAAGAACGACAAGCGCGCTGTCTTCAGCCTGACCCCGCTCTTGGCTCCGCAGAAGGTCGCCCTGCTCCCCCTTATGGTGAAGCCTGAACTGATGAAGACCGTCGCTGAGCTTCGTGACGAGCTTGTTCTGCATGGCATCTCCGTCCGCGTGGACGACAGCAGTGTAACGATTGGAAAGAAGTACGCGCGTGTGGACGAGCTTGGCATTCCGTATGCCATCACATGCGATTTGGCCCAGGATGGCGCCGTGACTCTGCGCGAGCGTGACAGCGCTCTGCAGGTGCGCATTCCCAAGGAACAGGTGACCGCTGTGATGATGGAGCTCTGCCACCCGATGCGTCCCAGGCAGTGGGAGTCTGTCATGGCCACCTTCCCGGCCCAGGCTGCCGCCGCTGATAAGTAACGCGGTGTGGATTCATGAAGGAGGTGAAAGATCAGAAACCGATAAAGAGGAGGAGAAGCACATGTAATGTGTGTGTGTGTGGGTGGGGATTGGTCGCATAGTTGCTGACTGTATCATCAACAAGCGAAATCATAGTAACCACTGCAGCTGTGGGTGAGGAACCTCGTTTCGTTTCGTTTGTTCACTTTCCGCGCCGTGCTGTCTTTCTCGTTTTTCTTTCATTTATTGAAGTCTTAATGAGTTCAGTGCGGAAAGGGGTAGCTGGTATGCGTGGGTGAGAGTACACAAGGGAAAGAGGGCATCGACTGAACTAATCTTGTGCATTTAGTTCCCCGCAGTTCTTCCCTTGTTTGTTTTAACAATTATAATAAACCTATCTATCTATATCGAGAGAGTATTCTTTTTTTCTTCCTTATCTTCGTTAGTCCAAACACCAGCAGCCAATGAGTACTGTGCTCCATCTTTTTCTTTTCTTTTTTTCTTGATAGGAGAGAGTGCGCGCGCGTGTGTTTGTGTGTATGCGTGCTACTGCTGTGATATCTGGCACATCAGTAGTACATTATATAAAAAAGATGAACTCACACGCATGAGCGTATGCGAGCACACATACACTGCTGGTGTGGCTCATCTAAAACCTCTTATGCTTACGTAATGATTACTGCTCACGGGACAAATAGTTAGCACAGCAGAGCTTGCACGCGTTGAGAGAAGGGTGGGGGGGCGATGGCTACGGATGGAATCAACAAAGACAGCAGTTGCTATCACACTTTGTTATAGTATCATTATGATTGTTATTTTCTCTTCATTTCTTGTTGTTCTCTTTTCTTCTTTTGTTGCTCTTTTTGAAAGAACGCCTAGAACACTTATCAATAGTTCTCTATACCACACACACACAAAAAGCAACAAAGAAGTAGAACGCTTTGATCACCAGCAACTGTTGTGTGCCGTGCTTTGCGTTTTTTTTTTTTGACTTGTGTAGCGAAGCGCGTAGACTGCGATAAGTAAATCAACTTTGTATCTTTCGTATTAGTAGTGCTACGCTTGCTTGCTCTCTTTACCCTATACTCCTTTTCTTGCTTTACTATTATTATTATTATTATTATTGTTATACATTGCACTGTTCATTCTTTTCAGCGAGCCTTAGCTTTTAGCAAAAATAAGTGAAGAAGACAAGGAAGCCTAGTGAGAGTACATAATCGCTTTTCTGGAGGAGCAGAAAAGGGTGACACATAAGCAAACAACAATCAAAAAAAAAAAATCGAAGTGCCACGCCTCTACGAAGATGTTTAACCGTCTTTTTGGAAAGAAGCAGGTTACCCCTCAGACGGGGACCGCGCAAGCTAACCGTACACAGAAGCAAGACGAAGCCATTGAACTTCTTGAAAAGAAGGAGGCACTGTTAGAGAAGAAGATTGAGCAGGAACTCGCTAATGCTAAGACTTTCTATGCCAAGAAGAACACACAGCGTGCGTTGCAATGCATGAAGCGGAAGAAGGATTACGAAACGCAGCTCATGAGCATCTCGAACCAGCGCCAGAACCTTGAGTCCATTAAATTTGCCATAGAGAACCAGGCAATGAACCATGAAGTGCTTCAGGCTCAGACCAACGCCAGAGACCAGCTCAAGAAGGCGAACAAGAAGATGGACGCGGACAAGGTCGAGCAGACCGTGGATGAGCTGCAGGAAGAGATGGATAAGGCTAATCAGGTCGGCGAGGCTCTTTGCCAGCCACTGGACGGAAACATAGTGGATGAGGATGAGCTAATGATGGAGCTGGAGGGGGAGCTGGAGAACGACGCTATGACCGTTCCAGAACTAGAAGAGAAGATGCCAAGCATGCCTGCTGTGCCTAACACGAAGATTCCGACCAAGAAAATGTCTAAGGAAGACGAGGAGGCTCTCAAGATGCTCGAAGCCGAGTTCGCCTAAAAAGGCAAGTGAGTGCATGCGTGCACGCATAACCACTTTCCTTTACATTTTACTTATAATGACGATGGACGAAGCGTGCGAGGCAAAAAGAGTGGGAGGAGGGGAAGGAGTTCAGGCTTGTTCTGGCCTTTTCACAAGCGATGATGAGTCAAGTATCCGCACCTCCCCCCCACCCCTAAACACACGCCCTCATACCTTTGCTATTCACTGAAATACAAACTGCTTCTTTTGCCAATCAGCTACAATCATCAACATACCTTTTGTAGTCACAAATGCATACAGAAGTATAAGGGCAAAGGAGGGTGAAATATGTAAGGAGCATGTTGCAAAGGAACGAAGTTTCATTTTTTTTTTTTCTTGGTTATGCTTTGAATGCTTTTTGTATTGACATTGCTGCTTTCTTTTCTTTTTACTACGGTGTATATGGGACCTGTTCTTTCTTATGCAGGGCTGACTGGACTGCACAGCAGAATGATTTCTTTTGCTTTGACATACATATATATCTACAAACCCATCTATATATATATTTGCTTATCTCCACGTTTTCAAGAAATCAAGGAGAAATTTCACAATGCAAGGCCTCTACACACTTCAACGTACATCAAAGTCAACGTACATACACACGCTAACCACAGGCGCGTCTGATATATATATATTCTTATTGCTGCAGGTGTGTGTATGTGTGTATGTGTGTATGTGTGTATGTGTGTGTGAGGGCCTATGAGTGGTTGAGAAAGAGGTGAGCGCACTGGTGTTTGCTGCGCAGAGACATTCATTCCCGAGTGTCTACTTCAATTTTGTGTACACGCCACAATGCGGAATCATAAAGCAACATGAAATCTATGAGCGCACTCTTCTCTTGAAAGCCGCCACAACAGTTATGCTTGGCTTAATCTGCTTTCTATTTTTTCGTTTGGTGTAGACGTTTTGGTTGATGCCGGGTAACG
Source organism: Sergeia podlipaevii (assembly GCA_030849805.1). Classification (NCBI taxonomy): domain Eukaryota; phylum Euglenozoa; class Kinetoplastea; order Trypanosomatida; family Trypanosomatidae; genus Sergeia; species Sergeia podlipaevii. Next base: position 22,161 of record JASANZ010002066.1, on the reverse strand, counting down.
AGTAGGCTGCTTTCACGTGTGCTTCGAGTGGATGCACTGACCACACTGCGGCTTCCTAGATCTAGTATTGTACGACTGGGAAGGAATACAATCTTGCTTTCACTCCCCTTTCTTTTTCTTTCGGTTTCTTACATTATTGGTTGTCGATTCGTTAGGTCCTCTTTCCTTCTATCAATCAAACGCGTAAAGTTCCTTCTTTTTAAATCATACTCTTTTTTAAACGTACTTTTTTTTTACAGCCCATTTTAAAGACTTTTTTTTGTTTCTTGAATCTGCCAGTCATGCAGCACCACCAGCCCGTGCACGCCGGCCGATTCTTCACCAGCCTCCCTTTTGCGGGACTGTTGTTGGCTTTGCTTGTGTTGCGTGTCACAAATACCAGCGCTGCCTTGCTCGCAGACGCGACGCTGCAGCCCTGCGTGGGCACCACCGACGACCCGAGCGAGCCCACTCACTGCGCCACGAAGCTGGTCGTCAAGTTCACAGTGACCGAGGACGACCCATCAGCTTTTGGCGGGAGCAGTGGAAGCACGGTAATCACCCTGATCAAGGATGAAGCCTTTGTGCGTCCTATATTGCACGGTACCATATTGCCCCGCGACGTGGCCTCCGCACGTATCTCCGGTCTTCACGTCGGCGTCGACCGCAGTGCTGCGAGCAACTTGTACCCTGTTGACTATGAGCGTCAGTTTAGCGCCAACATGAAGGAGTACATTGCTACTGGCGGCTCTCCCTTCTTGGGGTGCCAGGCAAGGCAGTTGGTGTGCCCGCCATATGTGAACGTGAGTGGCGCTATTGTCGGGGCATCTGATGGCATGTGCTGCGACTGCACCATCTTTGGCAAGGATGGGAAGGGCCGTGTGTCGAGGAAGTGCAGGACTGCGCTGAGCACAAACGTGTGCCTTGAGATGTCTCAGCTTAGTTACTCTGGCTTTTCTGTGCAATCGGGCCAGCTGTCGTTCAATGCCAACGTCACGATCACCGGCATGGGGCTCCGCAGCATCGGCGGCACTTCTGAGGGATACGACGATAGTGCGGCAGTGGAGTCAGATGGGCTTTGCTTTAGTCTCACGGAGACGTATCCCTCCAGCACTGTCTCCAACGCCATCATGGGCGACTCTGACGTGCTCACCTCCACCACGATGAGCCTTGAGCGCGTTGCCGTCTGGGATTTTGACGAGCCTCGTGATGTACCCAACTTCACCTCGCTCACGCTTGCCATTCCTTATTCGCCGTCCTTTGATGAGCGTGTCAGGCGCTGGCGCGAGGAGTGGATGCTGATTGAGCCTTCCCTCATCACACTGGATGGCTCTGAGTGCGACAAGGTGGGTGTTTCGCAATGGCGCTTCTACCAGATGAACGACGTGCAGTGCGGCAAGGCAGCAGGCACGTGCTTGCAGAACCAGATCGACGATCTGCGCGCCGCTGATCTGCTCCGTATCGACCAGAACAAGACGCCTCTCTACATGCTGAGAGACACCGGGCGGTTCGATTTCCGCGCCTGCGTGTTTCACGGCGTGCATGTTCCTCAGTGTCTGTGGGACCTTCTTGGCATCCCCGTATCCATGGAGTTCACGTGGATCATGGACGCGGCTGGGCTGGACTTCGTCATCGAGCCCTCCACGGGATGCTTTGTAGAGGAGGCGAGCAGTGATGTCAGCGCCGCCAGTGGGGAGGACAGGCTCGGCTCCTTCTTAGAGAGCAGCGCCAGAAAAGTCGATGCAGCCGCCTGCCCCACTCTCCCAGTGATAGAAGGCCCCTCACCATCGTGGTGGAGCATTGCAACTGCTGTCCGCAACACGGGCGTCCACGCCTCCATCTTTTACGTGTCCGCCGCCGACTGTTCTGTCCTTGTCCACAGCGCAACCCCCACCGCACCCGATGTTCGCGACGCCAACGTCAGCTGCTCACTTCGTCTGGACGTGCATGGCGGCGGCCACGACGTACCAGTTGTACTGCAGGTGCAGGTGGGTGAGGCACTTGTGAATACTCAGGTGAGCTGTACTGTTGTGCTCCGTGACGCGGCGAATGCGACACTGGACACCCGGTACGCTACGTGGCTGCTCGTGGGGACTGGCGAGCTCAGCGATGACAGCAGCAGCAGCAGCAGTGGAGGTGATGACGGGAAGTCGAAGCGCACAAGCAGCGATGCATGCAGAGAGTGTGGTTTTGGCGGGATTTCATGCCTGTTCAAGCACGACTGTGGTGGGGAGATCTTTGGCTGGTTGGCCATAGTTGTGGCCATATTTACGGTGCTGTGGTGCCTTGTGTACTGGCGAGCGCGCATCTTTGCATATCTCCCATGGCTTTCCTTTCTTGGTTTTTTGTGCTACTGTTGTCCTGATGAAGACAGCGATGATGACGTCGACTGGGACATCGAGCTATCCAGCGTGGCTGGTGAGGCGGCTGGATGTAACAGCACTGGTCTAGCCGCTGTTGGTGGCACGGTCACTGAATTTATTAAATGTTAGTCCACGCCTACCGAGTCTATTGAGTGCTCGACCACGAATCTAACTGCCAATGGCGAGAGCGGGGAGGAAAATGATGGTGATCATCCCTTAATTGTGGTGGGGCGGTTGGGTGGTGATGATGCGCGGACGTCTGACACGTCGTCAGATAAATCATAGTTTATAGCACATGGATGCGCCGAGAGGAGGCACTCGAGTGTCCTTTTGTGTGTGAGGATGCTGAAGTTTCTGGGTGCTGCATCGGCCATGCCGTCCTTGGTGCGCCGAGTGCTGCTTCTCCGTCCGTGTACAGAGTTGTGGGCAGTGAGGACATCGTTTTTTTTTTTTTTTTGGTTTTCTATTCTACAGCACCAGCGCCGATCGCTTAGTTGCTGGGAGCATCTGCCATTGCTGCTTGTGGTACCTCAGATAGCTCCCCGCTCTCCCGATGAAAGCGGCCAGACCCACATTTTTTTTCTTTTTGCATTTAGGGGGAGGTGACCGTCAAGATAACGAACGATCTCAGGTGTATTAGGTTTCTTGTCTTTTGCTGCTCTCTCTCCCTTCCTATATATTTCACACAGACACACAGACACATACACACACAGACACACAGACACACGGACACAGACACATACCCATCCTCTATGACCACTAGACACCGAAGGCTTGTAGGGTTGCTTCAGTGTAAGGCGGATATGAATTGTGGATGAGGCATAAAAACTACAGATCTTTTATTTTTTTTTTACTTTTTGGAATTTACTAGCCCATACTTTTTTATTATTATGAAAGTAGCCCTTAAGAACATATATACTCTCATATCTTTGCCAAATTGAAAACGGCTGCACAGAGAGGCGTTGACAGTTTCAAGATCATGCCCTCTATAGATAAAAAGTCCTGCAAGGAAGCTTAAGAAAAAGATACAAATCAACAAAATAACAACTTAAAAGTCCTGCACCTTTTATGAGATTACTGTCCCCTGCTGAAGAGTATGCATATGATGCTCGCCTGTGTTCTGAACATCAGACCATGTAGGTCACTGAGCTGCTTATTTTCATAGGGAGTGGAAAATCCCTCCAACCCACTTTCTGTTTTCTCTTTATACGTCTTCTTCCTTTTTTATTTTTATTTTTATCTTTGCCTTAACACAAACGAGAGGCGCTTGTGTCCGGCATATAGTTCTCAGTAATACATAAATGCATACAGGGTACAAACACACACACACACACACACACACACAAACAAACACGAACACTTTGTCATCAAAAAAGAAAGCACACACGACTGTGACAAGGACGACAATAACATATTAGGCGTTGACTAGAGGAGAGGCTCTTGAGTATAGGCTGACAGTTTTCTCCCTAGTTTTGGTCTACACACGACGTCTTCAAGAAGAAGACAGGCGGGCGTCTTTTGCTTTCCGCTGGCATTGAAGAGAGGAAAGAGGATTTGATTTTTTTTTTTTTATAGATAGGGAGGGTTTCTCCATACACACACATACATAAAGTATGCACGCTGTGATCAGGGAGTATCTGGCCGAGTGCCAGAGACAGCGGGTGCAGCCATTTGAAGGGCTCATTCACCATATAGCGACGAGTGAAGTCGATACGGATTTAGATGGTGTGCCGGTGTCTACGATTCGACTGTTTGCTGCGTCCATGTGTAGGGCCGGGCTGCATCATCACACCACACCCTCTCTGGCACGCAAGACGCCACGGGCTGCGAGTGTTCCTTACCAAAGCAACTTTCGTAGTCTCCGTGGCGACAGGGCACCAGAGGAAAAGGACGGTACAACTTCGACAGTGGTAGCGGCAGCAGACTGTCTTGTCTCACTCAGGCTAAGGCATGGACGCAGAGGGTATGCGCAAGCCTCAAGCTCGAGAGTAGCGGCTCTATCCAGGTCTTCTGCTGCCGTGCGACCACCGGCATCCCGCGGGGGTCAGCGAGCGAAACAGCAGCAGCTGCGCACCAGGGGCGAGCGCTCTGGCACTGTCGTAAGCACTAGGGCACCCTCATTTTCTGGTAAACTTGCGCGCGGTAGTGAGCCCATCACCGCTGGGGGACACAGAGCGACTGGCTTTGCTTCTAGCAGCGGCAGCAGCACCGAGACAGATATTACGCTTCCTTGCGCTCGCATGCAGCTCCGCACGCTTGTGGACGGTGTGCGTCATGCCACGCAACTGAGCAGCACTTGTCTTTCGAACTTTGAACTTTCTGGATTTCCTCTTGCAACAGTGCGGGAGAGCGCCGGCCGGTTGTGCTCAGTGCTTCCTTTTTGCTTGCGGCTGAGGGTACTGAACTTTAGCGGGTCTTCGCTGACCCCAGATTTGCTTCTCCTCCTCACCTCCGTCCCACACTCGTTTCCCACACTGCGCGAGGTATCCCTTTCGGAGTGTGATCTCACAGATGCTTGCGCGCGTTCTATTCAGAGCTTGATGCTAATGAGCAAGGAGATTGAAGGAGCGGTGGCGTGGCGAGAATCGTTGCGGAGTGGTGGAGTTTCCAAGGGTATTTCATCGAGGGCTACGCCTAGCAGCAGCAGAAGCATAGCGGACCTGGAGAAACTAGATCTCTCTGGCAATGCACTGGGCGACACCACCGCCGCCGCCATCGCATCTGCCCTCTTCCATGATGTCTCCCTTCGTACTTTAGACTTGAGTCGCAATTGTATCTCTGCCACCGGTGCTGACCACCTGTTGGGCACTGGCGCGGTGGAGAGCAGCGCGTTGCTGTCGCTAGACCTCAGCCGCAACCCTTGTTGTAGCTCTTCTTCTCCCTTTGGCAGTAAAGGCGTGGTGTCTGGAGGGGGATCTGGGGCCAGGGGTGGAGCGGCACTGGCTCGCCCCACCTCACTGGACTCCTCCCATGCTCTTCCCATTGACCTCACTCCTGCCGTGGACTACTTTTTCACGTGCGTTCAGCACGGCATAGAGCAGTTCCTTCTTACTCGCAGGGATCCGCGCGACGTACACGCCTTACGCACGCCAGCGCCAATTCACATGACCAGTCCTCACCGCGGTAGTGACTCCCCCCAAGCTACTCAGCTGCCGGCTCTCCATGGAGGTGGTGAACCGACCACCACTGTAGGAGTGACAGCTCCTATCGTGGTGGATGCAGCGGCTACTTCATTGTCGGCTGGTCCGCGTGCGCCGCCGACTTGTCTCCCCCAAGAAACGACTGCCGTGGCTCCTGTGGTGGAGAAGGCAGGGCTCGGATGTGTGTGCGGTGGCGGAGCAGCAGCAGGCCATGCGATGATGCATGTAGTGGCCGCACATCCGCTGTATCTCATGTGCGGGCTGCCGCCAGCCGTCTCTGGCGTGGCTCCTTCTTATGGTCATGGCAGCTTTACCTTACCACAACAACCTGCGCAGTCCAACGCACTTGTTGAGACCAGCACACAGACACCTCTACAGGTCTCCGAGAAGGTGGTCCAGACGCAGGCTGAAGGGGAGGCGAGCTCACAGTCACCGCAGGAGGGTGTCGAGGAGCCTGTACCACAGGATCAAGCAGCGAAGGCTGAGGAAGTGCCGTTTGATCCGGTGCTTAGTGGCGACCCTCTTGCTGCCTCGACGGCGACTGCGGAGGCCAGCACGGCCACTGGCACTGCATCTAGCGCGACTGCTGTCGCTGTCAAGAGTGCGAGGGAGCAGTATGAAGTAGAGCAAAAGTTTCTTGCTGCACTTGTTGCCCGTGTCGAGGCCAACGAGAACGATATTGCGGAGCGTCTAGAAAATCATTTTCAGACCACTGCAGGACAGCTGCGTGGTCTGCGAGGTGAGCTGCTTGGGCGACTCAACCAGTTGGTGGAGGCACAGCGGGAAGCCACCGTGACCGCCTCGCAGGAGAAGGCTGAGGTGCTGGAGGTGCTTGAGCGTGCCGAGGAGCGCCACGCACGCTACGCAGACCCTGAGCCGTATCTTGCCGAACAGCTTGTAGATTTGATACAAGCAGGCATGTCGAGCATTCATCGCCAGATGATAGAGGGCACAGAGGCAAAGGACGGAGGGGAGGAAACTGGTACTGGCAAGGGTGACAAGAAGAAAGGCCTGACTGTTACCAACACCACCTCTTCGGCGACCACGTCGCGTGAGCAGGTGTCTCTTCCATGGGACGAGGCGGCGAAGAGGAGGGTGTTCTTGGCGACAGCAAACGAGCGCCTTAAAAGTCTCGGCTGGTGAGGTCAGCGCGCGAGTCTACTGCTTTCCTAACAAGTGCAGCCTTTTCTCTTTCCCTCTCTCAATAGATGTGCAGGCTAACTTAGTTGCAAGTGTTGCATTGCACCGGTTTTTTTTTCGGTAATAGAATGGTATTGGCATTGCATTATGACCATAACCGATCACATAGAGTCAAACACAGCGCAGTCATATTGCCATCATCTTTAAATAGTAATACAGAGGAAAAACCACTGTTGATATATATAGTTTGTCTTTGTACGCTTCTGCATGTTCACCTGGACATTTTTGTTCTGTTACCTAAATCACTCACAATGCACTTCATTTCCTTTTTTTCTTTTCCGACTTTTTTTTTCATAACTGTTTGCTTCAAGGAAAAAACAGCAGCACACGAGAAGCATCTTTCTCCCTTTTTTTTTTCTTTTTGTCGCCTATTAGCGCGTGAATAGCGGACTCAATTTGCTTTCATTTTAAAGATTTACTCTTCTTTTTTTTGGCATTACACGGATCAGCAATGACCTCTGCAGTCAACCTCAGCGGCGTGTCCCTGCACGGGCACATGAAGGGCGTCACGATGCTCCAATTTAACAACGATGGTGATCTTCTCTTTTCTTCTGCGAGGGACACCAACTGCAGCGCGTGCTGCTGGTACACCAAGTCTGGTAATATGATGGGCTCTTACACCACTACCACCAACTCTGATCGCACCTACGATCCCGCTATGGTGGCCCTCGATGTCAACCGCAGCTCTACTCTTCTAGCAACCGCCAGCGCTGGTGAGGAGGTGATGATCTGGAGCGTGGAGACTGGTGCCCTGCTGGGCCAGATCCAGCGGAGCATGTCCTCTGGTGCTAGCGTCGGCTTCTCCCACGACGACCAAAGGCTGATGGTGGCCACGAAGGGTCGCTCCTCTACTAAGTCTGCCATTTGCATCTACAACCTTCCCTTCCAGGTGCCCGCACCTGATCATGACGTCGCCCCCACTAAACTTGCCCTCAACCCCACCAGCACCTTCGAGGTAGAAAGCGGTGAGAAGATTTCTTGGGCGTCTTGGGGCCCAACCAATGACACCATCTACTTCGCTGAGGGTGGCTGCATGAAGATCCTCGATGTGGAGACCAACACCGTCACCCGCACCCGCGCAGTCCACCCCGAGGGCGACATCAACCGCTTCAAGTTTGATAGCAACTACCTCACGCTCGCCACTGCTTCTACTGACTGCACGGCCTGCCTGCTTGACCACAGGGACCTCACCACGATCCAGACTTACGTCAGCGATGTGCCGGTCAACGACGTGTCGATCAACCCCTATTCTGATCACGTGATTCTCGGTGGCGGCATGGATGCTGCTGCTGTCACGACGCAGGGTGGTCAGACCACCTTCGAGGTGAAGTTTTACCACAAGATGCACGGCACCCAGCTCGGCCAGCTCCGCTGCCACTTCGGTACCATCACCGCCATGAGCTTCCATCCCGATGGTAAGGGCTTCGCCAGTGCTAGTTACGATGGTATCATCAAGCTTTACCGCTTTGATGAGAACTACGAGAACACCCCTGGTGGCAAGCAGCTGTGGTCTTACTAAAAAGAACAAAGACACGAATAGTACTCAGAGGGACGGAGGGGAGTCAGCTGGCGAGTATATAGAGTTGAGGTGGAGGATGGCGAGGTGGTGACGTTTTTTTCGCTTTTTTGGTTTATGTGTGTATATGCACCTTCTTCAGTTCTATCATTTGAAGGGCATATGGCCGCCAAGATAGTGGGCAAGCGAAGGGGAAGAAGGAAAAGAACGAAGAGGGGAAAATAAAAGAGAAGAAAGAATTGATAAGAAAGGAGGATCGTAAGAGAGGTTTTTTTTTCAATACAATAAGTCGTCAACGTCAGTGTTCATTAAATTGGCTTTAACACTCAAGAACAAAAAAAATATAGTAACTTATATCTTTGATTCACCAAAAAATCTCACGCCTGTGAGTAGAGCAAGAGAGAGAAAGAGTTCAGGGAAGGAGTTGACCGCAGAATATATTTTTTCCTTTCCATACCTGTTCGCAATTTAGCGCATGGTTATACAGAATGCGATCTATTAAGGGTCGCATGAGAAGAGAATATGCAATTTGGATGTTACCACCCAACTATGATATGCTACTTTTTCTTTTCTTCTCTCGATCTTTGGGTTATGACTGACAGCGTGGTATATAGTACACACAAACATTGAAAGGCATCGTTACGCACAATAACCCTGGTTTAATTTTTGATATCCACACAAAAGCACAGTGAGAAGGATATCAGTTCAGGTGCGTGGTTCGGCAGCCATATCGTTCCTTTATATATATATATGCATTTGAGACAGACTGCAGCGACCACTGCTAAAAGGTATATATCAGCTCTGACAATAAAGATAGAAAGAAAAGGGAGCACCGACAGTACACATAACCATCTAGTAACATATATACGTAGCTTACTCATTCTCAACACTTACCGTTTTTTTTTTTTTGTTAAACAAAGACGCAAATAGGATAAGGTAGACAATTGCAACAACATCATTGCCATCTCTTTTTTTTTTTCTTCAAGAATCAGAATGTACTCTAGGACCATGCTGGCCTTTCAGAAGGCGTACTTAAGGAACTCTACGGGTCTTGCTGCCTTGGCCACTGGCGGCAGCAGTGTCAACTGTAGCCGCGGTTCGACTGTGACCGCAAATGTTGGTTGCAGCAGCATGGTTCAAGGAGGAAGCTTCTTGACGTCGCGCCGCTGTCTTTCCACTGAGCTAGTACTGGATGAGGAAACCGAGTGGCGGCATCGGATGGAGGCCAAGTACGGTACTGGCAACTATCAACTGTTTCGGCCCTTGTATAAGGACTTGTGCGATGAGGTGAGGCGGGAGTATTACACAAAGCCACCACCACCTTTTGTTTCCTCAGGTGGTAGTGGGACTTCCGTGGGCCTCTCGCTGAGTGATAATCGTGGCAGCGTAGAAGGCGAGGCCACCACCCACGTTGGTGGACATCGAATCAATGGAGCTGACGGCACGGCGGTAGATGGGAGCACTGCTGAGGATGGCAGGAATGCTGCCAGCGCCATGGAAGGAGAAGAAGATTCGGATCAGCAGCAGCAGCTGAGTGCCCCTGTCTCCCCGCCTACCTTTGGAGATGGCGCATGGTCAGTGAAGTATCAGCCAGAGAACAACTTTGTGGTGTTTCGCCGGGATGCTGTGGAGGCTTCTCGTATGGGTCGCGTGGTGGCTTACGCGCGTGTCGTCGTTGAAGACCCGCCGAAGCTGAATGCCCTTCTCCCATGTGCGGACTGGTGCGCAATAGAGGTGTTGGTAGAGCGCAAAGGGACTATCATTCACTTTTCTATTGCAAGCAATGAATCAGGAATGCATATGCGCAACGCACGCGTGTACGATTCCGCCATCGACGCCGCATTGATGGAAACTACAGGTGACGCTGAGTGGATACGGCACAATCTCTTTTATGATGGCCCGTGTCTGTGGCATCTTGAGCTGGACATGCAGAACGAGCTGTACGACATTATGCAAGACCATGGGGTGAATCTTGAGTTCACACGTTGGGTTGCAGAATGGGTCTTTTACTTGGAGCACATTGCTTACACGCGCTGGTCGCTAGCACTACTAGAGGAACTCATTCCGCGTGTCCACAGAGGTCCTGAAGAGGATTTCTTACTTGAGAGGGAGAAGGCCGTGCTGGAGGAGGGCGTTGAAGACTGGCTCCCCGCCCATTCCAAGTAGTGTCACATTTTTTCTTCTTTTTTTCTTTTTCTCTCTCTCTCTCTTTCCAGGAGGGAAACGCGCACCCGTCACTCTGCTCAAGTGGTGCTTAAAGCCCCAATAGGAAGAGTGGGACGACGAAAGACAAAGGAAGAAGAAAAAAAGAACACGAAGGAAAATGCTGGTATTTTAAAAACTTTTATAGTTGTTTATGTGTTCCCCTCTTTTATGTTGAAAAAGTTTATGGACATTTAGTTGGCAGATAAAAGAGGTGGGGGAGAAAAAAATGTAGTACTCTTGCAGTCCCCACACGCATCTATATGAAATCATTTTTTATTTTCTCTTCTACGATTTTTTTTTTTAAAATCACTTACTCTTTTTTTTTGAAAAAGGAGGGGGGTTGGGCGACAAAGGTAGAGGGAACATAAATGTGATTGAAAAATGTTTAAACAACCAGATCCCGTTCAGGACCTAGCTTCCTTGCTTCACGGCGCAGACTTTGATATTGGTTTGTGCGCTGAAGATGCAGAGGCTCACCGGGTTGTTGCACTGGCTGCCGAGCTGGGCCTCCGGCCCTCTTTCCGGCGTCCCAAGGGGCCCTTTCTGGAGGTTGTGTTCCTGCCTGTCTTATGTCCGTCTAGCAACAACTTCAATAGCGAAGGTGGGGAAAGTGAGGCGGTTGGCAGCTCGTCTACTCCCGTTCCTGTGCTCTACGGGTGGGTGGAGAGGCTGTGCATTGATAACCTGATCCAAATTGCAGAAGAAGTGCTGCCAGAGGAGGAGGAGGAGCTAGGGGACGAGATGGATGCCGCGGGGGACGCAGGGTTCGGCGAGTGCCAGCAGCAGCAGAAGATGAAGAAGATGAAGAAGAAGGAATCATCTCTTGAACACGGGGAGGAGACGAGAGAAGAGACGGTGATGCAGTGCCGCATTACTGAAGAACTTTCCTTTTTGCTGCACCTCTGGAGTACGCCACACACGGAGCGAGCACTTACCGGTACGCTCACGTCTGCTAGTAGCCCTGCAGACGTGCCCAAGAGCAGGGGAAGCAGCCCACTGCCACTCACTGCGGAGGAGGCCGCCTTTCAGGCAGAGGTGGAGAGACGTAGTGACACAGTGCTTGTGCAAAACGCCATTGACACGGTTATTCAATATGCCAAGGCGATTGAGAGCAACCCTAATGGGAAGGAGGTGGTGTATGGGGAGGAGTCGGGTGGCACTGAGTACATTGCCTTTGTGTGAGGGAGAGTGAGAAGGTGTTTATGGGTGTTTATGGGTGATGTGTGTATGTGTTCTTGCACACTGAGGCGTGCATATATTGCGAACCACAATCAAATCATGTTGTCAGTGCTGTGATACGAAATATGCAATTAGCGACGTATAATCGTTTATTCTTTTCTTTCTTTTTGCTTCTTTTCTTTGTGTTTCTTCATCTTTTTCCCTTTTTTTTTGAAACTTTTCTTTTTCTCTGCATAGGAATAAGTTTATATCTGGCTTTACGCTACTAGCAATACTCTTTTTTTCTTATCGTCTCACTTTTGCCATATACACTTTGGAAAGATGACTGACTACAAGGTTAAGGATATCAGCCTCGCCGAGTGGGGCCGCAAGGCTATCGAGATCGCCGAGAACGAGATGCCCGGCCTCATGGAGCTTCGCCGCGAGTTCGGTCCCTCCCAGCCTCTCAAAGGCGCCAAGATCGCCGGTTGCCTGCACATGACCGTCCAGACCGCCGTCCTCATCGAGACCCTCGCCGCTCTCGGTGCTGAGCTCCGCTGGTCTTCTTGCAACATCTTCTCCACACAGGATAACGCGGCCGCCGCCATCGCCAAATCTGGCGTCCCCGTGTTCGCATGGAAGGGTGAGACCGAGGAGGAGTACGAGTGGTGCATTCGCCAGACGGTGAAGGGATTCAGCGGTGACGGCTTCCCCAACATGATTCTTGATGATGGTGGTGACCTCACCAACCTCGTCATTGACCATTACCCCGAGCTCATCCCCAAGATCTACGGCATCTCTGAGGAGACCACCACTGGCGTCAAGAACCTCTACAAGCGTCTGCAGAAGGGCCGGCTTCCCATCTCTGCCATCAACGTCAACGACAGCGTGACTAAGAGCAAGTTCGACAACCTCTACGGCTGCCGCGAGTCTCTTGTCGACGGTATCAAGCGCGCCACGGATGTCATGATTGCTGGCAAGACCTGCTGCGTCTGCGGCTATGGCGATGTTGGTAAGGGCTGCGCTGCTGCTCTCCGCGCCTTCGGTGCCCGCGTCGTGGTCACTGAGGTGGACCCCATCAACGCCCTTCAAGCCTGCATGGAAGGCTACCAGGTGGTGCGCGTGGAGGACATCGCTGCCGAGGCCCACATCTTCGTCACCACCACTGGTAACGACGATATCATCACCTCCGAGCACTTCCCCCGGATGCGCGAGGACGCTATTGTGTGCAACATTGGTCACTTCGACACTGAGATTCAGGTGGAATGGCTTCAGTCCAACGCTGTTGAGCACGTGGAGGTGAAGCCCCAGGTGGACCGCTACACCATGCCCAACGGCCGCCACATCATTCTTCTTGCCAAGGGCCGTCTCGTCAACCTTGGCTGCGCTGCTGGTCACCCCTCTTTCGTCATGTCCAACTCCTTTGCCAACCAGGTGCTTGCCCAGATTGAGCTCTGGGGCAACCGCGAGAGCGGCAAGTATCCCCACGGCGACAAGGCTGGTGTCTTCTTCCTCCCCAAGACCCTCGATGAGAAGGTTGCCGCTCTTCACCTCAACCACCTCGGCGCCAAGCTCACCAAGCTCAACGCCAAGCAGGCTGAGTACATCAACTGCCCTATCGATGGCCCCTTCAAGCCTGATCACTACCGCTACTAAGCTACTACGCTACTACGCTCACCTGCGTGTACGCACACCGCGTGTGTGTGTGCGTGTGTGTGCGTGAGATGTGGAGCCCATAGCGTCAGTGAAGAGGAAGGAAACAAGGAGGAGAATGGGGCATCATGCTCAACCAGGGATGAACATGAAGGGAGGGAGAGAGAAGGAGGGAGGGAGGGAGGGAGGGAGAGAGAGAAAGAGGGAGGGAGAGTTCAAAAAAAAAAAAAGTGAGGGAGAGGGGAAGAAAGTGTGTCTTCAGACGCTACTTTTCTTTTTGCACTTTGACACGTGCCTTCTCTCCTTTGGAGCGTAAAGCGGACAATTTGCGTCGATGTAAGTCTTCGCTGTGTACGAAGATCCTCGTCCTTATCTTTCCCCACTATTCCCTTCCCTCCCCCTTTTTTTTCTTCTTGCTAGCCTTGAGCAGCGCTCCCTTTTTTCTGCTGTTGTTGTTGTTCTGTCATGTTGTCTATCTTCTACCCGTTTTTATTTTATATATATCTATTTTTGCTTTGTTTTGTTTGTAATTTGCTGTAATGAATAGTTGATAGTGGGTTTTTTTGTCTTCGAGCCACGTGCACACAAACACCAACACACACACACACAGGAACAAAAAGAAGGGATTTGAAAGGCTTATTTTCTTTTCCCTTATTTTTTGAGACATTCAACTACAACAGCAAAAAAATAAAATAAACAATAATCAACTACTAATACCGGGAGAAAAAAAGAAGGAAAAAATGGATGATCGCACTTTTCTCTCTTTGTTTCAATCTTCTGTTTCTTTTTATTTATTTACATTTTCCTTGAGGGATTGATTCGTGTAAGCATTTCAACACCCATGGAAGAAAGAAGATTTTATCGGAGTGAAGGTTCGCACGATTTGGTAAAAAAAAAAAAGTACGCATATTCCGGAGTTGACTTTGCCAAGCGAAAGCAAAGCAAATAAGAGAAAAAGGACCCAAATGGCAATAACTAAAAAAAAAAAAAAGAGGGGCCCAATGGGCCAATCGAAGGCCTTCACAGAAAAGCGTTGACGCATTACTGACTAACTCTCAAGGCTCTATATATACATATGTTCCGACACTTTCATGTGAACACTTAGTTCCGCTCCATACCTCAATAAAATGTCTACATCTTTTTTTTTTTTTTTCGATTTTCTCTTTCTCTTTCCTTGTGGTAAACAGTGCACCTTAGCTCAAATACACTGAGTGGAAAGGCCCCCGAGAAGGAAGGTGCTTACTATCTCTCTCTCTCTCTTTCTCTTAGGTCTCCCCCCTCCTCTCTCACACGCACTTGTTATAGCGCACCACTAAAAAGGCGGGTGAAACTCGCACGGACATACCCCAATAGGATCCCAGTATACATATTTCTTTCTGTGGCTGTTTTTCTTTTCTCCTTTTTTTGTCTGTTTTTCTCTACACAATGATGATACAGATATTGAGTGCAGTTGTGTGTGCGCTTGTGCTGATGCTGGTGCTCGCATTCATGGTGAATGGCGCGATTGAAGTCGCCTCTGGTGGCTTCTTGCGCCTGACCATCGGGTCTCTTCTTCTGAGTTTGTTGACCTCGATAGTGCTTTCTAGCGCTGCCAACATTCTTTTAATAGTCTTAAGGGATGCCCTTGGCAGCTCTCTGCTTGGCACCTTCTTCAAATGTGTGTTGGCGGCCTTCGCTCAGCCCACCATTACCGGTATAGCCTTTCTCTCTATTCTTTTTTTACTGGCAATGTCTGCCGCTAAGATAGTAGGCATGGTGGAGGACATACAGATCCTTGTTGATTCCCACAAGGCGTTTCGGGAGCGCAGCAAGGTCATACGCCAGGAGGCCAAGTAGAGAACATAGAAGCGCATATATGTGTGTGTATGTATGCGTTCAAGAGTGCATTTGGTTCTCTTGTTGATTACGTAGACATGGACGTCAAATAACCAAGCATTAAAGAAAATACAAGCAGGTTTCCTTTCTTCAGCGAGAATACATTGTTTTTTTTCTTTATTTGTGGAAGCGCTTACTTTATACGCAATGCTTAATTACTTTTTTTTCCTTTTCTCTTTCTCTCATCTAATATATATATATATATGGCTTGCTAGCGTGTGCACACGCACACGGAACACGAGAGTAATTTAGAGAAAGGAAAGACGAATATCAGGTGCTGAATTCAAATGAAACTTTCTGTATCCAAGCGGGAGAATACATATACAGAAGCATTAAAGGAGAAAAAGGAAGACTGAAGTTCAACCGAAAGACCTCCCTTACTTTTTTTTTTTAAAAAATAAGATAAAGGGACTTTCTCTTTACTTTCTTCTCAGCTCATAGTTTCACACCTCCCTCAC
Organism: Sergeia podlipaevii; assembly: GCA_030849805.1. Classification (NCBI taxonomy): domain Eukaryota; phylum Euglenozoa; class Kinetoplastea; order Trypanosomatida; family Trypanosomatidae; genus Sergeia; species Sergeia podlipaevii. Next base: position 6,614 of record JASANZ010002066.1, on the reverse strand, counting down.
CGCTATCATGTTTGCTTCTTTACCGCCCGTGCCTGGCTATGCAGGGCCCTTCTCGCTTAAGGCCTTTCTGCACACTTTCTTTTCTCTCTCACTCCACTTCACCGCCCCTCCTGACACTGGCAACTACTCTCAAGAGCCGCCCATTAGTGATAGGTGCGTACACTTGCCGAGCACGGGAACCTTCGCTATTACCGTATATGTTTCTCTCGCAGCCCCTCCAGCGCCGCCTCGGCCAGACAGGACCACGTCAGCGGCCACTAAGAGCTCACTACCACCGGCTCAGCACCAGCAGCTGCGTCATTGTGTGCACGCACGGCGTCGCTCCCTCATGACGCATACAGTGCTGGCCCATCCTATATGGACCTCACTGCTGCATCAGATTGGGCCCAGCGTGTCCAGCTTTGTGCTGGCGTTTTGCCCGCTAGTTGTGCAGTTTGCGCCAGGGGAAGGAGGCTTGCAGGTGCTTGGCCCTAGACTGACGGTAGGGCTGCCGCGGCTGGCAGGACAGAAACAAGGACGACGACAACAAGAGACGGAGGAGATGTGCAGAAAGCGAGTACGTGTGGAGGGAGAGGGAGATGATGGAGGAGGGAGAAGCAGTGCTGGCACTGGCTCCCACACTGACACGGTCGCTTTCTCCATCGCTATGCGATCCATAACGCCGACACGTGCTCCCGTGAGAAACTGTCTCTTGCAGTCATGCAATGCATTCATCTACCGTTCTGATGTACCACGCACTGTGCTTCTGGGCGGACCGGTAGGCCGACTTAAACCTCGTGACACTGGCGGCCATGATGCTGGGGCTACTGTGCCACCAGAGGTCCCAGATGGGTGGCTGGAGGCGTTGTGGCTGCAGCGCCACCCGCGTAGTCTGGCATGCGCACTCAAGGCACAGAACGGAGGCTCCCACTCATGGCGCACGCAAGGCAACCCGAGATATGGAGGAGAAAAGAACAGTAATGACGCCAACGTCTACCTGCATCGGGGTGACAGTGATCAAAGCACTGAAGTGTATATAGCTTCAGACGAAGTGTCTCTCTTGACTATGTCGTCGCTTGCTTCACGCGAGGTTGCTGTGAGTGCTGAGGTGGCTCAGGCTATATTTCCCATTACGTTTGCGTCGCCCGCACGCTTTACTCGTACAACTGCTGCCGCTGCCGCTCTGCCAAGCTCGATGGAGCTGTGTGGAGGAGGACAAGAGAGAGGGGAGGAGTGCCAACGTGGGAAGCCGTTTGACAAGAAGCAGCATCTTGCTAAGGTGATATCGCTGGTTCTGACACAGTGCGCTGCTATGGACCTGCGTGGTGCGGCGTTGCGCCACTTTGGGTTTCTTGAGACTCGCTTTCAGCAACAACACCAGCGTCAGCAGGGCAGCTACAACGTGCATCAACTGACCGCTCCGGTAGATGTGGTGGTTTCCTATCTCATAGACCTGCTTGAGCGTCTTCGTTACACCAGCAATACCAATGCTGTCACTGAAGAGGAGGACGTGATCGAGCCATCGTCCATCCCGAGCTCATCATTTTGGGGCGTTGATGCGGTAAGTGCTGCCAGCACGTTGAAAGCGTTAGGCGCTACCCTCACTGCGTGGATACTCTCTGGCCGCAAGGATGTATTCCACCTTTCCCAGTTTCTTCACAAGGCGCAGGTGGCCAAGATACCTTGGCTGCGAGGGTTCTACACGAGCACTACCAGCATTACCCGTGTAGAGGAGGTCTGCAGGGACAAAAATAAGGGAGCGGCACTTGCAATGACGAAATCAAGAAGGCGACGGTCGATGGTGCAGCAGCAAGTATACTTGCAGTTTGTTTTCTTCCTCACTCAGCATGTAGTCCCTACGCTCATACGCCGTGCGCTGCACGTGACGTGGAGTTCGGGGAGCCCTAACACCTTTATTTTTCTGCCTTGGCCAGTGTGGCGGAGTCTTATGCGGAAGGGGATGCGTGAGCTACTTCGCCTCCACCACCACAACTGCCAGAATGACGTGTGTAGTGCAAAGGCAAAGGATAACGCCCTCGACAACAACACAGACTCCTTCACTTCCGTTGTAACCGTGCCATCGCTAGTGCCAGTACTTGGCACACGCTCTATTTTCCAACAAGCCGCCACCACCACCATCGGCAGCAGTTTGTCCTCTTCTTCTTCTGCTGCATTAAGGATGTTGTATGCATCCATTCACTTCCTCCCTGAGCGGAAAAAGCTACGCCCGATCGCGGTCATGAGGTCAACACATCCAGCTTCACTCGTACGCTGGGCACGTACCGGCGGAAAGGGTATTAGTCCTTCTGCTTGCGTAGCGTTGTCATGTCTGCGCCGGTATGCTCGCTCTGGAGACTGGACATCGTCCTCTCCTTCTTCCTTACCATGCTCTTTCTCTACTTGTCGCTCGATGCCAGCGATGCGGCACAGATTTGCTGGCCCCAGCTCCACAGTGTTGAGGCGTGCCTTGTTGTGCCTCATGTGCGGCTTCGAGGAAAATTTTTTGAGTGAAGGCCGCCCAAAACTGTCGAACCTGACGCATCAGGATGAGTATCTAGAGTTGCGTAGCTTTACTCAGGCTGTGAGGCGTGAGTGCGGCAGTAGTGGGGGTGGTGAGAGCGGGATACCACAAGACGTGACCTACGTGCGCGGCGATGCATCTCGTTGCTATGACAACCTTCCACAGTCCGCCGTGCTGGGTGTTGTGGATACGCTGGTGGCACACGCATGGTACTACGTCCTGGGCTTTACCGCTATTTTGCCTTTTCGAGGCCGTGTGCGTCTGCAGAGCCACCGCATGATGGTGGACGACAAGTCTTTGACCACGGGTGCACTGCGTCGTATACCTGCAGGTTGGATTGTGTACGAGGAGGACACTAACAGCAGCGATGGCAGCGGTGGTCTTGTGACGCCTTCAGCCACTTCCTCTTCCCCTGCTCCGGTGCCGCCACCTTTCATCACAGTGGAGATGATCAGTGGGGCGGAGGTGCGAGCCACACTGAGAGAGCATCTCAGTGCTCACCTCGTTGCTTTGGATGGACGTCTGTATCGGCAACATGTAGGCATCACACAAGGCTCTCCGGTGGCAATGCTGCTGTGTGACGTGCTGCTGCACACAATAGACCTCAGTCTCTCACAGATACTAGAGGAACACGCGGAGCCGTCGATGCTGCTTAGGCGAGTGGATGATGTGTTAGTGGCTACGATGTCTCCCATCGCAGCGCAGCGATGCGCAGCGGCCTTGCACCGAGGGTGGCCAGAGGTGGGCTATCGATGCAATCCTGACAAGATGCTAGTGCGCACTGGTAGTGGCTGTTACTGCAGTGGTAACGATGGTGCCGCTGCTGCCCCCATATCTTTTGTGCCGTGGTGTGGGTTGCTGCTATGCGCAGACACATGCGAGGTTGCTCTGGAGTGGGCACGGGTGCTGCCGCTCGTATCCTTGCTTCGTCAGCAGCCGATATCGAGCAGCTCTTCTTCTTCTTTCATGCATGCTAGCGGTGGTGGTCGCGTGGTGGCATCGTCGGCTCTCACGCGGTATGACTCTGGCGTGCTTGCTAGCTGCAGGCGCCTCCTCACCATTGTGCGTCTGCGCACACCCCCAACACTACTGTGCCGCTGCATCAACAGCAGAAGGCGTGTGGTGCAAACATTTTACGAAATTGGTCTTGTGTGGTCTCGCCTAGCATTGCGCAAGGTGGCCGATATGCTGGCCTTTGCTCACGGGCGGTTGGAGCTGCCGTCGCCATCGTCATCGTCGTTCTTGTGCCAGCAAAGTTCACTTACTTCTTGTTCTCTCGCCACAGGCTCTGTCCCTGCTTGCCTCTCGCTGTCGCTCTTGCTATATCCTTTGCAAGCTTGCATCCATGCTCTGCTTCGCATGCTCCGTCATCACCGGCGCGTGCTCGAGGGCTGTGGATCGTGGTGCGATGTGACAGAAGAGGAAGTGCGTCTCTGCGTGTTACTTGCGCTGCACCGCACTCTCCAGAAGGAACTGCGTGGCTTCATGCGATCCGCACGTGGTAGTTGTGATTCCTCTTGCGCTGATTTCACTGCGTATCGTGACGGTGACTTTCGTGAAAGGCAGCAGCGGCAGCAACATCAGCGATGGCAGCGGCAGCGGTGGTGGTGGCAGGCGGCGGTGGAGGTACAGCGGCGTGTGCGGAGGCAGTTTCGATTGTGTGGCAAGGTGGCGTGTCTGCTGAGTGGCGCAGATGGTGGTGGTGCTGCTGCGCTGCTTCAGGAAACTGGACCTGGCTCAATGACGGCTCAGGCGCTAAATGCTGTCCGAACATAACTTGCGCTACTTCTACACATCAGAGAAAAGAAGTCACCCCCCTACAATGCTGTTATTGCCATCATAATCTTTTACTAGCTTGTCTGAGGGGAATATCGACTCGCTCCATGATCCTTCATTTCTTTTTTTCTCTTAAGAATGTAAATATTCTTTTCTTTTTTCTATTTTTTTTCTATTTTTTTGTTTTACATAGTCTCTTTTCGCTTAAAGAACATATACTGGAGTGAGTGTGCTATATACACGTCCTTCTCCCTTTCCACACAATTTCTTAAAAAGGGAGGAGGACAAAAGCAATAACAGCGAGTGCCATTCGTGGCGCTGAGTCTTGCATTTCTTCTATTATTCTTGTTATCCTTCTTACACATAAGGGATCAGGTCACAAAGGAGGGGAGGTTTACTTCGATACATAAAAAAAAAGTTTTGTGTTGATTCATTATAGCGGCTTTTTTCCTTGTGTGTGTGTGTATACAGTGGCAATACCCATTTGTATATCAACTGGGTCGAGGTGAAAGCCACTTATGACAGAGAAAATGACTACATACGCGTACGGATGTTTATTTATGCACACTCAATATGCACCAACATCTGTTAGGTCTTCGGGCAGCTCCAGTAAGTTTCTTTGCGGAGGTTATGTGTTTATGCCGTGCACGTCTTGCTCTCTTAGCACTGCCTTGTATCACTCCTATAATAAAAGTAAGTGGAGGAAGTCACCCCTGTCAGAGGTGGATTTTGCCGCTACCGCCACCGCCATCACAACGGCTGCAACTGAAGGGGCACCGATTGTGAACGCAGTTGGGGAGTGCCTTCATGAGGAGACGCAACCTTTTATTGAGAGCAGCAGTAGTAGCCCTGCGCCGCCAGCACTGGGAGGCCTACGCCGCACTGGACTTTACACTCTGCGTCAGGGTCGTCACGACATAGAGGGAACGTTCTCGGTTGCAGACCTTACTGGTGTGTCTGGTAGCATGGATGACTGGGACGAGGAGCAGGACAGCTCCTGGGCTCCACGGCAGCACAGCAACAAAGCAACACACTCAGCAGCAGCAGGTGGAATGAGCAGTACACACTGTTGCCATGCTGGTGGTGATGAGGATGCCGTTACGACGGAAGACACTGATGATGAATGGGAAAACTCTAGTGCAGCACCACTGCCAGAGCTGCAGCGGGGGTGCCTTTCGCATTTTGATAGCGAAAAACGAGAAGCAACAATGCCGTTTGCAGCACTGCCAGCTCCCACTCAGTACCGACATGGACGAAGAGGAGAAGGTGACACGAAGAACCACATTGCACAGCGCAGGATGTCTTTGATGTCAACCGCATCCTCTTCATCTGGTAGCTACTCCTCCGCTTTCATTGAAGGTACCATTGTTTTCAATACCCGTAAGACCTCGCTGACTGGGCAGCATCATGACCTTGGATCGGCGAGCTCGCGCTCCATCACAGGGGAACCGCTTCGTTTTGGTTTAACGCGCCGCGTGGAGTCGGCAGACGTGAGTGCGTATGATGAACCCGCGCCACTTGGGACCACGGTACGTCGTGTGTGGAGTGATCCCAACGATAGCTTGGGGGCTATACCCACCGTTACAATGCGGCCAGCATCGACAACGATGACCCCCAACGTCCTTCTCAACACGGTGAACAGCGTCACTGACGTGGCCTCTGCCAATGAACCCGATGCGCACACTATTCACGGCAACGATAACAGCAGCACCAGCAACAGCAAGAACGACATCAGCAACATAACTAACAGCAACCAACGTGACGACAATGGCTCAAACGGCGATAAAATCAAAAATGGAAGTTCTTCTCGAGCGAAAGCCTCCTTCTCTTCTTTGCCACGTACTATAAACCCGGTGCTCCCTGCGGGGCCACTCTCTTCTTCAAGCAGTGGAGAGCATTACAGTTCTTCTGCAGCAGCAGCGGCCATCGCTCCAAGAATGGAGAAGATTGCGAGAGAGGGCAATCGTTATGCAGTCATCCGCAGCCGCCGCCGTCAAGCTGCCGTACCGACGTACGCCGCAACTGCCGTGAGTGCAGGCCCTGCAACCCCTTCGTTGGGTCCAATGAGCTGCAGGGACCATGTCACCATCACCGCACCGTCCGCTGAGCCAAGCCCCGGACTTCTTGCGCGTACCACGTCACTCCGTGCGTTGACTTCCGCGTCTTCCTTCCGGCATTGTAGAGAGGATGCGGAGCGACAGCCCCTCATTCCATCTTGCGCTGCGGCTATGCAGCAACGTCAAACACAAATACAGCAGCAGCAGCAATATTGGGGAGATAAAAACTTGAGTCGTTCCGCTGCCGCTGCTTCACTCTTTACTCCAGCTGACAACGACAG
>JASANZ010002065.1:0-41141 GCA_030849805.1 Sergeia podlipaevii | reverse complement strand
TGGCGGTCTGAAGTACCGGAGAAAGGTTGTCTAGGGCGTGACCTAGTGCGGTGGCGGCTAGTCCAGAAAATGTAGAGGCGTTGCTAGGCCCTATGGTCATTGTCGCGAAGGGTACGCGCCTGGGAGCGTTCTTATTGCAATGGTATTCCCTTGTGAAGAATAGTACCAAAGCGATGGCGATGGCAAGCAGCACAATGGAACCTACCACACTGAAGACGACGACGAGGGCAATGCTGCGTGCGGTGTAGCGTACATATCTATTGTTAGCGACAACGTTTACGTACCAAAAGTCATGATTCGGTGCCACTCGACGGTGCGCACCTCTGCGGAGAAAAGCAAACGGATCGTCTTGTATGCTAGATGGATAAGCTGCCTGAATGTTGACGAATCGCATAGCGGAAGAGCTATAGAGCATATAGTCCATGTGCATCTTCACCATCGCTTCATGGATGCCTCCCTCATAAACGATGGATTGCACATCTATCACTACACATACAAAGCCCCAGAAGGACTCTGGTGATCTGGTGTACTCGGTGTAGACCGGAAGGCGGTACTCCATCTCCCAATTGCTAGCATCATCGTAGCCATTGCGGGGACCAACGAAGGCGAGTTGACCTGATTTCATGGTTTGATAAGCCGAGGGCCACATTTTGCTCACAAAGGGCTCGACGAATAGGTCACGATATATCTTACCAGGTGTGTCGGGAACTAGCTGAGCCACAATGCCGGCTGGAGCGGTGTACATGCACGTGACAAATTTAGCTGACGTGTTCACATAGGGGGCGAATTCATTGAATTCGGGATACTGATTTAGCGCAACAATTTTTTTTCGATCATCCCCAATGTGTGATACAATGTGTATTTGACCTTCCAAAAAACCCGCGAGTGTGTACGTGGCCGACACGGCCCCTACAAGAACATCCGTGAATATGTTTCTCCACAGCACGGTGGCCTCCTCTTCGCGGATAGCGTAGGTGGTATCTTCCTCTGCATCTAGGGCATGCATGTATACGAGAGAGAAGGCGATGCTTGCAACAAGAATAAACAGTGCCCCGCAGCAGCTCGCTAGTATCCCGTAGATGCGCCTCATCTGGTTAACAGAGCGCTGCGTGTGCTTGCATAGAGAAGGGGGAGGTCGTCGACCAATGTGGCGTAAACGAAGATGAAGAGCCATCTAGAGAGTAAGAGAAGAAAGGGTATATATATATATATATATATATATTGGAGGAAAGATGAGGGAAGTTAGTCGCTTCCCTTCAGTATATATATAAAAGAAAAAAAACAGTCAAAAAAAAAGTCAACGCAAAATATGAATAATTAAATAAATGTTTTTTCCCCTTTTTCTCTCTCTTCTGTTTGCTTTCGATATGAAAAGGGGTGCTCGCCTTTGTGCTCTGCTTCTCACTGCAACCCCCCGGGACTCACACTCGGGAGGGTCAGACAAGGTACGCGGATAGGTACAAGGACACTTGTCCAGTGCAAGTAGGTGTACATATGCAGCGCGGCACAGGGACACATTGTAAACGTATATAGATAGTAAGAAGAAAAAAAAACAAGAGAGGAAAAAAGAGCAAGTTAATGTGCCAAAAGTTGAGGGTAAGAGCGTCAAACATGAGAAAGCAAAACAACAAAAAAAGCAAAAGCAGGAAAACGTTCGGTTGAATTCCAGCAAGGCGTCCATCTTTCCTTCCTCTTCACCTGACCAGCTTAAGAAAATTTTTCCTTTAGTTTCGTCGATGCAGTTATAAGGTGGTAAACAAGCAGTAGGAGGCCCAGACACATATATACAGATAAAAATATAAATAAATAATAACAATAATAATGAATAAAAAAAGGCCATGAAGATTTAACAAGTAATCAAGAAGAGAGAAAAGACTAGAAAATAGAAAAAAAAAAGAGTCCCAAAGTACTTTTTTTTGTATAAGAACAACTGCATCAACAACACCGTTGAGAAAGCGAAGCCTGAATACTCTTTAAATATGCAAACGGATGAATGCAGAAAGGTGTACTGGCTCGTAGAAAAAAAAGAAAAAAAAAGCAAAAAAAGAAGGCGTGGACGCAATGCACGCAAAGAGACATGCTATACCAGCAGCAAACTGTCGCTGCAAGACACCAAAAAAAAAAAAACCGACATATCACAAACGATATCTCTACACTGACACTACATAATGAATGGACGCCGTCACACGTGACTGAGCGAATAATCACCAATTCACCAACTGAGCAAAAAGAAAGAAAGAAAAAATATATATAGAAACTTAGCCTTTTCCTCCTCTTACTTTCCATTTTTTCTTGTCTTACATATATATGTTTCATGTGTGTAGAAAGTACAACCTCAACAACAATAACAATAATAATAATAATAATAAGATACATCAACAAATAAAAGAGAAAGCATAGGTGAATCAAAAAAAAGAACAATCACAACACAACCACCCATCCAACCGCGTACCTTGAACATATATATATAAGCTAGTTACTACTGTTTACGGTGCTGATGTTATGATGAGCACCATGCGCTGCACTGCTGTGACGGCCGCTGTGGCGATGCTGTGGACCCGCTGCTGTTGCTTGGTGTTCCCACGGGGTCACATTGGACTCGTTCTTTTCTTGGATATAGCGAATCGTGCAGCTGCACGCAAGGTGGTCAATAATGTTCTGCTGCGGCACACCGAACGCCGTGATGAAGCGATTGAATATGTTATTCCTCTCCGGCGCGGCCAGCGGGCGGAAGAGCAGCTTGTAGCCAGAGTAGAAGTAGTACACCATCACTCGCACCGATTCGTATCGAACGTCAAGTGCCATCGCTTGACGCACAAAGGCAGCCCGCAGCGCGCTATCAATGTACGCCGGAATCGCCGGATGCAGCAGCAGGTTGGTCACTGCATCACCTTCTGGCAGAGAAAGTGGATGAGAGGAGGCGCCAGTGGCGGTCCCGGTGACGGCCGCACTGTTCGTACTCGCATCCGACGCGGTGGTGGCGGTGTTCGCCGTCGCCACTGCACGTGGAAGGGGGTGATGATCCGTGTCTCGTAGATGACTGTCAGACGCGCCAGCGTTTCTTCTCATCTCTGCAGCACCGTTGGTACTTTCATGCTCCACGCGAATCAGACCTTCTCCAGCGACAGCAATGGTAGTACTTCTCCGCTTCACTCCTGCCCGCCGCCTGCCTAGTACTCGTCCAATGATCGGCGCATTGTGAAATGCTGGTTCATTCTCGCCGTTGCTCCGCACAGGAGCAGCAGAAGCAGCAGGAGGAGGTGCGAGAACCGCTGAAGGGGCGGATGGATCTACAGTGAAGGAAGGTCTGCAAACGCCACTGCGAGGGTCAGCATGGGCGTTGACACCGTCTGCTGCAGGGTTTGTGGAAGCCGCTGCTTCCAGCAACAATGACGAGCGTACTGCCGAGACAACATTCGGAGACCCCGATGGAGGCTGCGGTGCTTGATGCAGCATGGTAGTGTTTGGTGTATTGGTCGCGCCACTGCCCCCCTGCGGCGAGACCAACAGGGAGGAGCTCTGTCCATCACTCAAGGCATCCAGTTGCAATGACCGCCGCTGCTGTTGCTCTTCCTCCTCGGTGTGGCTGTGGAGTCCACCAACTGGATAGGCGATACTGTGGAAGGTGCGGGAGGGGCTAGTAGGGGACAGCGGAGGAGCTGTCGCGGGCGAGCCTCTCCCTTCCTTTTCGATCGTTCCGCTCAGTTTGCTGCTGTTGTGGAAAGACCTCTCACGTACAGGTATGTGTCCGGGTGAAAGTCTTCTCTGGGAAGTCCATTGGTGTAGGTTCTGCTGCTGCTGTGTGCTGCCGTCGTCGCTCTTGCAGAGCTGCAGCGTTGTAATGGACGGAGATATGTTGCGAGAAGAAGGGGCAGCGCAGTTAATGGCGTTCCAAGCCGAGAAGCGGTGCCTCTCCGATGGGCCGCGTGCCATGAAAGCGTTCGCTGCTACTTGTGCCTTCCGCAGATGCTTACTGGAAGGGTCTGTCGCAGTGTACAACTTCTGCGAGTTCTCTTCACCAGTACCGACAAGAGACACTGTCTTGAGATAGGCAGTAGAGACGTGCGCCATTTGCCTCACCACGACGTGATGCGCATGCGCCGAGAGGGTGACAGTGTTGGGGGCTGCAAAGACCCACATGCGACCTCCATACAGGACGTCTGTGCCTTCATAGCGGTACGACTTGCCAGAGGAACCCACACTGACCGTGACGTCTGTACACCAGTTCACAGCACAAGAAAGGAGTAGCTGGCCGTCCTCACCAAGAAGACGCTTCAGGGGTCCGTCGATCGAATGCTTCTGCAGATGCTCGATGATGCTGAAGGCCATGTGCACAGCGGCATCTACAGAGCGTGTTACGTAGGAGGAGGTGTACGGGTGCATCTGCTGGATCTTGTAGGCGTGGAAGTCCTGCATCCGTGCGTCTAGAATAAAATTGAGATCCTCGGTCACCTCCGCCATAGGCTCCGCTGCGATGTTCCAAAAGTCTTCTCCGTGACACGGCCCAATGGTGAGCATGGCGAAGGGTGTGCGCTTCGGAGCGTATGGTCTACCATCGTATTCGTTCGTAGCACACAGAATGAACCACACTCCAATCATGAATATCCCTAACGCCCCAGCCACAGCGCAGACTACCACGATGGTGATATTGCCGTGCGTCATGCAGCCCCACGTCATGCTGGTGTGTACAACGATAGAGAAGGAAACATTGGAGATAAAGCTCATGCCCCCTCTACCGGCAATAATGAAGGACAGAAGTGCCTGCGGACTTTGATCTTGGAGGGAGGTGGATACGACGTAGATCGTGCCGTTCGTGTAATTACCGTACAGTAAGTAGTCCATGCCTTCACTCTGCATTACTTGAGACAAGTTATTCTGCTCAATAATGTAGCTAACATTGAGCACCACCGTGACAAAACCCCAGAAATTGTCCCGGCTGATGTTGGCAATGCTGCTGGCATTGTAGACTGGATTGCGAACGTCCATGCACCACGTCCCGTTAAGCAGTGGAATCTGCGAAAGAGCGGGCCCTATAATGGCGACTCTGCCAGTGTCAATCGTTTCCAGAGGGTCTGGGACATGCAGAGGCAAGAACGATGGCAAGTTGAGCGTATCGAACTCATATAGGAAAGTGTCAACGGGAAATGTCTCAAGTACCACACCACCAGGCGAGAGCATTTGCATCACGACACTCTCCATGTCTAATGTGGTCATGTTGGCTACGAGTGGGAAGCGTGGGAATTTTTGCCCTTCAAGCCGTTCTTGCACTGTTCCGTTAAACGGAGGCATGATTTCCATTTCGCTTGTCACAAAGCCCTCGAGCAGATTTGCTGCTGAGATGGCGTCGATGATGTCGGTCCTAAATTTATTCGCCCATGACTCGGCCAAATCAAACTCCAACTGGGACAAGTGTGCTCGCTCCCTCGAGTCGCTGTTGCGCATCAGCAGCAACGGCGTGATGAGTGCTACAAACACGATCAACAAGGAAAAAATGAGTAGTACGATGAGGCTGTACACGCGCTTCTGCGAGCCTCGCTGCTTCTCCTCAATGGTCGTACTTGAATAATCACTTTGCTGCATACTTATAGGGGGATAGTGATGGTAACGGTAATAATATCCATACAAATTTATATATATATATATATATTAATAAACCGACAATGCTAGCAAGTCCCCCAAAAAACGGCAATACTAAAAGAGAGAGAGAAAAAAAAAACAAAAAAAGCAAAAAAAAAAAACACACACAAAAAAAAGTAAACAAGAGCTAAAAGCAAAGAAGATATCCTTGTAACTATACGGAAGAACGCCTTACAATATCAATAATAATAATAATAATAATATTACCTATCTTAAAGGAAAAAAAAAAGAAAGAGGTAATGTGTATCCTTTCCCTCCGTCACAAGCTTCAGGGGTAGAGAATCCCAGATGCAACGCACACGAACAACAGCAACAACAATAAAAGAAAAAATGATAAAAATAATGAGAAAGAGAAGAGGTCAAAACACTTTAACCAATGCGCCTTCTCAAGTTAACCAATCAAAAGCAGATTTATCCCTTATTCTTCTCCTTTTTTTATTTTTAATTTTTACCCCCTTTTCAACTAATAAATAAATATGCAATTTTGTAGAGATATGCTTAAAAAATAAAAAAAACGGTATCAACTACAGCACAAGCAGAAACACTAAAGAAGAATAGAGAATGTATCAATGTAAACGCATATATATATAACTTTGCCTGTATAGTTCAAAGGAATTATTTCCAGTCAACTTGGTGTAGGCTGACCTAGATAATATACATATATGTGCAATAGTCAACGGTGGGAAAGAGGGGAGGAGGAGGGAGAGGAGAAAACAAAGAAAAAGGAGAGGAAAAATAGAGCGCAAATGTCCTTATTTTTTTTTTTGTTGTTTGTTGAGAAAGCATGCAATCATGATTGTGTTGAAAGAGATGATGTAACATATGTGGAAAAACATCTCTTTACAAAAGAAGAAAGAAAAAAAAATATAGAAGGGACTGAGACCCCCCATTGGTATGCACAAAGAATAGACAGAGAATAATAGAGCGGCAGTAGTTGTGTATATCCTTTTTTTTTGACGTGTATGCGTAGGATTAAGTTAACCAAGCAAATAGATATTGATAATGAACGTGCAGCAACAGCAACACACACACACATACATATTCGTTTCATCACTTCCCTCTTTTCATTTTTTTTTTTTGGGGTGGTTTTACTATAGTGTGTAAGTACCGGTGCTACTTGAGTGGGTAAGTGAAAGAGAGGAAGAGAAAGTGTCAGAGTAGATATGACCAGTAGCAGCAAATAATAATAATAAAAAAAATGATGCTCGCACTCACGCGCTTCCCTTGTTTCTTTTTTATTTCTGTCCCTAGTGGTCCTCCAATGCGATATAGGCATCGCAATAAATAACAAAAGACAGAAAAAGAGGAAGGAGGAAAGCACGTGCGCGTGTGCGCACGGCACTTTATGTTCTAAGTTCTGGGCAACACGTGACTATCTGGGAACTCTCGCAGCTTTGCACTCAGCCCCAACTGCACTGCATCCTCTCCGCCGTATTGCTGAAGCTGGAAGAAAGGCATCTGCGCCAGCTGCACCGTCGTCGGCCGCTGCCGAGGATCAAGTCGGAAGATCGCACAGAGCACATCGAGACACTCGTGCGTGGGCATCAAGAGTGGTGGCAATGAGGAGACAGTGGTGGACGCAGCACGCGCAGCCGTCATAGCAGCTTGATTGTGTCTCGCTCTACGGTTCTCCATCGCAGCCAGAAACCAGCCGCGGAAGCCGTGATAGTGAGAGTAGCGAAAGCTGGGGTCAAACAGCGGCTGCAACCTCGCCAGACCTTTCGCCTCCGCACCCACAGCGGAAGATGGCGAAGAAGAGACGGAAGAAAAAATGCCCGTGGTGCCGGTCTGAGCGCTGTATGCCGCCCTCAGCTCCTCCAGCCGTGCAAGGTGCTTGCATGCCTTCTCTGGGTAGGCACCAGGGGCTACAGTAGACAGTGGGCCCAACACCTCACAGATGACGGCGAGCTGCTCAAGCTCCGTGTCTGCACCGCGACTGTTCTTGTGTAGTTGCGGCTCTCCTTCAGTGGGGAGCCTTGGCGGCTGGTGGAACGGCGGCGTAAGAAGGAACATCTGCGCTAACATGCAGCCTATCGACCACACGTCCACCTTCTCATCATAGAGAGTGCTTCCCAGTAGCATCTCGGGAGGTCTGTATGAGAGGTTGATCATGCTGGGGGTGAGGGAGCGATGAGAGCCCTCGAATACGCATAAGCCAAAGTCAGCGATCAGCACGCCAGCATCGTCACGGAGCAAGATGTTATCTGACTTGATGTCGCGATGGATGATCCCCATTTCATGCAGCTGACGAACTCCAAGGACAAGCCGGCGGAACACGTAGGCCACCTCTGAAACAGTGAAGGGGACACGACGGGAGAGGAGTCCCGCCAGACTGCTGGAGGCGTAATCAAAGACGAGAAAAATGTCATGCGTGTCGTTGTTTGATAGCAGAACATCACGGAGCGTGACAACTTCAGCGAGAGGCAAGTCCTTCTGCTGCTGTGGTCGACGCTGCCGAAGTTGCTCGTGCAGACGGCGACGCTGACGGCTAATGTGTTGAAGTGCAATCACTTCTCTAAGAGAAGTAATGGGAAACCCATCCAGGCCCCGTAACGTCTTGAGTCGCTTGAGGGCAACCTTCTCACCGGTTGCCTTATCCAGTCCAATGTACACTTCGCCATATGTGCCTTCACTAATCTTCTGACTAAGTACGTACTGGTCCTCCACCACCTTATGTACACATGAGAAGTCCACCGCGCTGGGAGCCGCAGGAAGCGTGACGCCGGTCTTGCGGTGTGTACGGCGTGGGGTACCTTGAACACTGTAGGCTGGTGTGGGAGTGAGGGAGCGTGCGGCAGCGTGCCGAGTGAGGGAGCTCACTTGATGTGGAAGCTGATTCGCAGAGGCCTCGTCACGCATTCCGGTATTGCCAGTGGCAGTGGCAGCAGTAGTGCCATCACTGAGTGCGTTGTCTAACCTTTCTGGGTCCGCATGAGCGCTCGGGCGCGGCGCAATAGCCGCTAAGGTCTGTGTGACTTGCTGCTGCTGGTGAGGGGAGGGACCGCTGCTGCCTTGCACAGCAGCGGCAAAGGACACTGCCGCCACCCCACTGGCTGCCTGCTTGCTCTGTGAGGTCCTGCCTGGGGTAAGCGGCGAGAAGGGAGGAGGGGATATTGTACTTCCATCAGCACTGTTCCGCTGCCCCTGTTGTCCCTGCTGGTGAACGCTGGCGCTCAAGGCCGCGGTCGCAGTCGCCGAGGCAGTACTCCCTAGCGCTACCACAGATGCATTTCGGGCCACACTGCTTGCGGTCGCAAACGCTAAGGTCCTATCGACAGGGCCGCGAGGGCTAAACACACCAACAGAGGCAGATCCCGTTGAGCTGTCAAGACCTTGTACGACTGTGATGCTGTTGTTGCTGCTTGCTCCGACCGGCTGAAGAGGGTTTTGCTGGTGTTGATGCTGGGGCCCACCCAAGGTATTGTTCCCAGTTGGAGAGGCAACAAGCGAAGAAGATGGTGGTCTGGGACCTAGGCGAAGACCACGTGGAGCAGGGCCCTTGGCGCTGGTGGGTGTCATGCCAGTAGCCCCGCTTACTGGAGTTTCAACAGCTGTGGAAGGCCGCGAGAGACACAGCCGGATGCGCTTGCGCTGCGGTGGGTCCACGTCCATTCCATCTTCCTGCTGCGCCGCCTTGACAGCCAATGTCGGCACTACAGTCACTTGCTGCTGCTGTGTTGTACTTGTTTCCTCCTCCTCCGCCTCGACCATCACGTATGTTTTGACTGTCGGTCCTCGATCACGTGAGCCTTCAGTCCTTGCAGTATCTGCCCTTGTAAGCGCTTCTTCCTCCTCGACATCGACGTGCCGTGTGGGAGCTGCGGTGGTGGTGGTGGCGGAGGGCCCGCTTATCTCCACTGTCTCTGTACTATTTGTAGTGGAGGCAGTAGGAAGAGCGACGCCACCTCTGTTGCTGTGGTTGCCCACTGGCGTCTCAGCAGAAGGTGGAGTAGGGGTGCTGGCCGCGTGTCCGTTGCTGGCTGCTGGCAGTGAGGAGTTAGCCGGCGCGTCCGCACCGCCCGCACCACCACAGCTCATAGGAAGAGCGGATGGTGCATTACTTGTGCGCAAAATCGCCAAAGGCGCGGCAGTGCTAGCGGCCGTGTCATCTCTATCACGATCAAGGCCGCCACCGTATCGACTAGCAGAGCCTCTTCTCACCTCTCTCCTTCGCCTCTCGTCTTCATTTTCATTTGCGAGAGAGGGAGGCATGGCTGCCAAGGACGGAGCAGTACCCCCGCTCGAGGCAATGCTATCGTCAGGGATGATAAGAGGTGTTAGCGCACTCCGCCGCCTCGCACGTCGCTCAGCCCAGTCTTCCACTCTATTGCTGTTGCCGCTGCTGCCTCTCTTCCCTGTGTCGTTGCCTAGCAAAAACTGAAGCCCTGAGAAACTACATAGAGGCTCCCGCGTGCCGTCGTTAGTGCCAGTGTCGACGCCATAGTGGTTCGCTATATTCATCGTAATGGGGGAGTGAGGTAATGTGGGGGAAGAGAAGAGCAGCGGGTTCGCTGCCTCACGCACAGCCGCAGTTAAGAGTGCATAATCCTCCGGCACAGCGTCGAGACGGGGCTCGCACGGGCCATCACTACTGTTTCCCAGGGAAGGTGACGGGCTAGTCTGCAGCCCCTGCTGAAGCATGTGCTGCTCATTGCTATGACTAGCCATCTGGTGCTGTTCGTTGCTACCAAGACTTCCCACGCACGTAGAGCCCGGTGGCAGTAGATCAGAACGACCGCCTTCGCTCCGCCCGAGATGTCCTGGGCGAAACTGGGCACAGGGTTCGTCTACCGCGCTACATCGCGAGACGGCCGCCACGACGCTGTCCCACTGGAGTTCGTCCTCCGCGTCGACAACGAGGGCATCATCTTCATTATATACCTGACCTTCTCTGTCACGACTCATATAAATGTATGAAGGACGTATGTATATATAAAAGCAATGCGTATGCACGTTTTGCAAAGACGATTCGCGTGGATGTATTGCTTCTTTAGTTCTCCTCCTTTTTTTTCACTAACGCAACCGCTCTTCTTCCTGCCTTCTTCTTCTTCTCCGCAGTGAAGGTGTCCTGCACAACTCCACGAAGAAAAGAAAACTTTTTTTTTTGTTGTAGCAGAAAAGGAACAAGATATATATATATATATATATATATATATCAGGGCACAGAAAACAAAGAAAAAGAGAGTAAAACGGGGGGAGCACACACACACACACACACACACACACACACGGACTCACACCCACACTCTAACCAAAAACTGACGATGAAAAATAGCAGGAGTAAGCCGTTCTTCTCTCTCTCTCTCTCTCTCTATATAATCCTCTCAACGTCCCTACAGCAGATACTTCGAAGCACGCTTTGGCAGATATCCCGTCGTCCCTTCTCTCAATCTCTGTTCACCTACCTCACTCTCGTTTGATTTGGCAGCGAAAGCGCGTATATGCAGCAACAACACGGCGTACCACGACCACCTGACCTCTACCCCTTATAGCCTCTGCTAAGCTCTTGAGTAAGTGGCGTGTGAGCAGTGCTCTGCTTCGATAAGAGAAGGGGGGTAAAGGCGTGGAGATACCACGAATCTCGCTTCCGTGTTCCAGTTTTTGTTGTTCTCGGCAGGTCTATAGCAACCTTTGTTTCTTTCTTTCTCCCTTCGTTATAAAAATATTTTTGAAGGTCAACAGAAAAGAACAACAAGAAAGACTTGCTGAGAGTAATGCCTGGCAAACAGTAATGCACTGCTTCCCCTCTCAACAGCAAAGTTTCTTTTCTCTGCTTTCTTATTTTTTCCTCCTTGTAAATTCTTTAAAAAAAATTGAATAGCAAAATACGCTTTTTTGAAGAAGAGATGATGCTACCCCTGTGCCAGGCAATCGTCCTCCCTCCTCTCTCTCTGATGCGTGTGTGTCTGTGTGAGAGAGTGCGCTCACTAGGCGCGCTGAATAGTTTGTTTAGGGCTACACAGTTTGTGAAGAGAAAGATACAAGGTAAGGTAAGAAAAAAAAAAGAAAAGGATTAGGAGAAAAATGGTTTATAAGTGCAAGAGCACCGGATGAACAAGCGGAGAAAATAGAAGATGATGCTAGTTACATCCACGTATCACAAGCTAACCCTGTGTCGATTTGCACGCATTTCTCCCGCAAAATTGTTCATGTATTCTGCTTTAGTGTGCTTGTTTCTCTGTGCGCGAAACGTGCGATATTGATGGCACGTTCATTTATGCGGAGTAGCCGGCCTTTACTCCCAGTTTTAGATTACACTTCAGAGTAAGTGAGAGAGGGGGAGGGGGGAGGGAAGGGGAGGAAGAGAAATGTATGTGGACCACATGACAAGACTTCACTCCCCCTGTGGCGAGGGCGGATGATACCCATGCTCTCCAAACACAGCCGCGGACCCAATGCCAACACTCTCTCCGCCAAGATCAAAGGCCATTGCAATATCATTTTTCTCTTCCTCTTCTTCTTCTTCTTCTTCCGATCCATCTTCCACTATGCCGCTGCCAGCTGGAGGGACAACAAAGAACGCATCGGCCCCCATGCGCTCTCGCAGTAACTCCTCCATGAGAATATCCTCCGCCGTGCAACCTTCCATGTTCAGCTGCCCTTCTCCGCCAAGAGGACCGCCCTTCGCCTCGGCACGTATGAGGTTGATGTGGTCATATGCGACCTCCAGTTCATCTAACGCGCGCACGATGCGCATCGCCAGCTGCACGTCCGCCACGGATGCACTAGTATGTGCCGTCTCCTCACCCGTCTTCGTCCTTGAGTGATCTTCTCCAGAAGATTCTTGAACTAAAGGTAAGACCGCCGCGAGCAGGCAACGATCCCACAGGGGGAGCTGTAAAGCGCGCTCCACCATGGCACGCGTCTCATCCTTTGCAACGTCTTCACTTGATAGTGCTGCTGTTTCTTCGTGTGAGTGAGCGGAGCTAGAGGTACCTAGCAGTAGGCAAGGGAGTTGAGAGGCGTATTCCTCTGTGATAGAGCTAAATGGAAGCCTTCTTGCCTCCAACACAATGGACATCCCTGAACGACAACAGGGGAGTGAATATATATATGCCCACAAGCCTCTTGATATATACATATAATAATAAATAATGATAATAATAGTAATAATAAAGAGAGAGAGTCCATATATGAGAGTTTTAACCATCCAGAAGATATGCCTTGCCACAGCCAGTGCAACTCCCACATAAAGTCTACCGAGAATGTGTTCTTGCATGCTGTTGAAAGGATACAAATACGAGAAAGAAAAGCCCCTCTTTTTTTTAAAAATCGCGAGTGCTTATTGTTGATCTTTCTTCTGTACAGTGCCTACGCAGCGAAGAAACAACAATAATAATAAGCGCTTAACGCTCGTTTTCAACAATAAAAGAATATATAATTATAAGAAAAAAAAAAAATAGACCTCCGTCAACCTAAAGATGTAAGTACCCACAATTTTTTGGCGCCCTCCGTGCAATTCAGTTCATGTGATTCAAATCATATACACCATCATCTCATCACTCTTAACACACAGTTAGACGGTTCTTTTTGATTCGTGCTTTTTCTTTCCTTTCTATTTTCTTTCCTTCCCCCCCCCCTTTCACTCCAAACCACATACCAAAGACCAAAAGAAAAGAGCCAAAGCAAAAATATATAAAGGTAAGATGGGAAAGACACGGCGCTATGTGTGTGTATATATATATAGTGTTTGCAGACGCCCGCCTCACTCCTTCCCACACCCTCTAATAAGTTATATTATAGAAGTAATACGCAGCGTAAAGTGCTGACGCACAACGGTGGCTGGGGAGGAGGAGGAGAAAGGGAGGAGGACACAGTTGACTTTGCTTTCATTTCATTTCATATATCTATTATTATTTTTTTTTTTTTACAATCGGTACACACGGCTGGGGGCTGCCACAGGCACAGTAGCGGCTGCAGACGGGGAAGAAGAAGACGCAGTAGTCGCGGTTACAGTTGGTGGATTCCCGCTTGAACTACCACCAGCTCCAATAATATTGGCCTCACGCCTCATCAGCACCTGTCTCTCTAAAAAACTAGACAGAACGCTGCTGCTCCCCATGCGTTCAGCAGCGCTGGCACGCATCTGACCTCGTGAAACGAAAGAGTTGGCAGCCACGTCATCAATAGCTGTTTCCGTTTCACCATCCACCTCCTCCTTGTTCACGCCTTCACCATCCTCGATAACCAGCTCCTCCCGTGGGGTGCTGTGTGCGCTTTTAGTGCTTGAGCTCAGTTCCATTGTATTCCTTCCAGTCCAAGGCGAGACCTCTACACCTCTCAGTGCTGTGCTCGGGCTCTGTATACCGCCTTCTGCACGTGCAAGAGAGTCAGCAGCAGCAGCAGCAGCGGGGCCAAAGGAAGAAGAATACAGCGGCCTACCGCTACCAGCAGGGAGACACAGTGTTGCATCCTCCACGCCGTGCTGCTGAGCCCTTGCGGAAGGGACACAAGTAGCTGTAGAGCCGCCTGACAATGCCAGTGCGGCCTGCAGCTGGGCAATGCATGTATTCTTCGCACTGAGGGCCGTCCGGCAGGCAGTGAGATCACGCACAGCGGCGTCGTAGTCGGCACAAAGTGCTCTGCATTGCTTAAACAGCTGTTCAGCAAGTTCGCGATATCGCCGCGCGTCGCTTTGCAGTTGCTCCCGCTCAATCCTATCCCTCTCCTCCCTCTCTTTATCATCTCTTCTGGTGTGCCCCTGCTGCCTCGCTGCGTCGTGACAGGGATGGGTATTGTCATCAACGCAACTACCGTCAGCAGCGTCCTTGCAACCATGACTGCTGATGCTGTGATGGTGCAAGGTATCCGTCACGGTTTCCTTGCCAGTGCCAGTCACTAGTCGCGACGGTAACGACACACTTCGCTGAGACGCACGATGATCTTCCTCTTGACGGCGACGCTGCTGGTACTGCGGGAGCGCCTGGAGCACCACGGAGGGTTTCACATCTGAGGCCTCGGCACCCAGTCTGAGCGAGCTCACACTCTCATGAAAGTCCGCCTCACGGCTAGAACAGCACACGACAAGCGCAATGCGTGGAGATAGGCCTGCAGACACGTCAGTAGTGCTGCTGCCACTAATAGAAACTTCTGGGAGAGCGGCACGCACAGCTGGAAAGAGAAAGGGCTCAAGGACGACAGTAAGAGTGCTGTCCCGGAAGGGAGCATGCGCGCCTATCACTGCTGCTGCGCCTCGCCGATCTTTGCCGCCATTACGTGAGACCGCACGGAAGGCGTGCACCACCTTGCGTAGTGCTAGCAAGGAGGTGTTAATGTTGCGCATTTCAGCGGTGCGATTTTGCGCGCGTGCGGTGGCCTCCATGCCCGCTCTCTCAGGGTGCAGCAGTACCTCTCTACGGGCTCGCTGCTGCGCTGCTGTGAGCTGCTTGCGACTCTTCACTCCGGCGCTGCTGCTGCTGCTGCTGTTGCTGCTGCGATCGGATTGTATGGTACTCATGTTGGACATGCCACCGCGGGAACTGGTGGAGAGGTTGCTGTGCGAGCGCGAGAAGCGAGTAGCAGGGCCAGCCCTGGAGCCCTCAGCCGCTGCACTGCAAAGTGCTTCCTGAGTAGCAGCTGCGGCAGCGGCAGCAGCAGTCGGCACCGCCTTCCCGCTTTCGGAGCCCGCGAGGTCGGCGAAGACGGCGTCGCTGTTGCACTCCTGAAGATGTGTGTAGGCTTCAATCCTTAGCAACAGGTGGCCTCGCGAGGAGCTCGCGTTGCGCTCGGTCGCGCTGCGTCGCCGCAGCTCCAGCAGGTGCCGTATGGCCGCCCAAGCCTCTTCTGCAGAGACGCATCGTAACTTGTGCAAACGGTGCAGCACTCGCGCCCGCTCCGTTGATTTGAAGTGCACTTGCATAGCGGGTGGGCTCACGCTGCTACCTGCTGCTGCTGCTGCTGAGCCAGCGAGAATGTCATGGAGATATCGACGAAACGAGTTTGCGACAACGGAAAAAAATACCTCGTCACCTTCACTTTCTATCTCTTGATCCGCTTCTCCAGCATCCAGCCTCGTTGCTGCCGCCTCCGCTGTAGACGACGACGACATCGCCATGAGGGCACAGTTGTCATTACTGAAGGAGGTAGAGCACAGCGACGATGTAGAGGCCATCTTCGTTTGCTGCCTTGAGTGTCCGAGGGGAAGAGGAACGGGCCGCAGAGGATCCTCCTCTCCACCTCGACATTGCTCTCCTGCGTACTCTGGGCTCACAGCCCACCCGATAAGATCTGTCGTGGCCTCGTTATAAATTTCAAAACAGGAAACATCTACGTACGCGATTGCTTGTGCCCGTGCCGCTGCCGCTGCAGTGCCCACACTTTCAGTAGTGGAGGAGAAGAGATCTACAAGGTAACGTGGCACAACTCCTGCAGTTGGCGCACGGAGCTGGCGAGCCCAGGACGCACGTGTTGCTCTCCTCCCCGGTGGTGGCGTTGCGCACGGACCGAAGAGTGTGTGCGTTTTTCCTGCGGAGGTCTGTCCATACGCTAGAAGCACGGAGCGCCCTCGTAGGTCTTCTCGAGTCGCTGATGCTGGCGGGGGTGGTGGCGCTCCGTGCCTGCCCTCAGCAGTTACTGCCGTTGCTGAAGCCCAGCAGGTGCGACGGATTGTTTCATACACTTCCTGCTGCTCACTCTCCCACTGGGCAGCTCTAGTGCGTGCCCGACCTGCTACCACCGCTGCTCCTGCTGGTACTTCAGTACCACTGGCGGCCACGCCACTGTAGGAAGATGGGGAGGAAGCCGCGGCGGCTGTGATGCCAGTACGAGGCAGAAATATCCCAGTGCATGCAAACGTTGCGGTGCTACTGGTGATGGGATCCACCATGGTTAACTCTTCCAGCGTGTCACCCGTGTCTGCTGCTGGTGGCTGAGCGCAGTCCGCAACGCGTAGGAGTACTGGTATATCTAGCACGTCCTGCTCAGCTTTGACAGAAGCACCCTTCCGCTTTCCTGTCGGCGCTAACGGCGAAAAGCGGCAGTATACTTGCATGTTCTCCCCTTCTCTCTCTCTCTTGTCTATCTATTTGTTTGTGTGTCTTTGTAGTATTCTATAAATTTAAATGTAACCTTCTACTCTAAAAGAATATATAAAAATATGATGTGAGTACACTCTAAAATGCTACTAAAAAGTGTGTGTGTGTGTGAATGGGATGTGTGGGTGGGTATGCATGTGGTTAGTTATAGATGTCCCCCCCTCCTTTTTTCCCACTCTTTTCGATAGTACTGCTTCGAGGTGTGCTGAGGGAAATCCTGGCAGATAACAGATAGATACATTAAGAACAATGAAGAAAAAATAAATATGAAGTGTGTATATATACTTTTTCTTTGCAATTATTGAATAGAAGCAACAATGACATCAGAAGGAGCGTGAAGGTACTACTCCACCTTATCTTTTTTTTTGAAAGTTGAGCTAAATCTGACGTCAACAGATACAGCCCTTTTCCTTTAAAAAAAAAAAAATTATGCCTTCATGCTTTCACGTGCGTACACGGCAACATGGAATATATAAAAAAATACACCAACAACAGCGATAGTTCAGCACATTATATATATATATATATATATGCAAAGAAACAAAACAAAAAAGACACGAATTATACACACCTACAAAAAAGGGCATTTACACACAATCAGCAATAGAGTGGCAGAGATGCTTCTGTCTTGCGAGCCCACGAGAGAAAGCCGTCGCTACGTTGATCTCCAGCACTTGCCCCACCTCTATGCGAGCGCACAGTCCCCTCCAGCACACAGGGATACGTAATCGACTGAACTGCCTTGCGCACGCCGAGCATCACAAGCTCCTGCACCTTCTCGTTCTTCTCGCCAATGCCTCTGTTGACAGATGGCACCGCCCCGGCACCACCAGAGAACTGCGCCGCCGTCATCATCGCAGCAGCAGAGGCTCCAGCAGCGGTGCTGCTGTTCCGCATCGTAGAGGTGGTGGTGAAGTTTTTCGGGCGTCCCATCGATGCGCCGCCACCGGTGCTTACGTCCCCTGGCGCAGCAACCTCAAAGATAGTTGAAAACAGCGGCGCCTCTGGGAAGCTGAGCTCCACCGTGCCACCAAGAAAGGCAGCATAAATGCAGCCGTCAAAGTGAACGCGTCGAACGTGTGCGGTGCACTCGATAGACAAGGCATCCGGCGGGATGCACAACTGCGCAGGCAGAAACCACAACAGAGGTACGCAGGTGTCGACTCGTAGTGAGAAGCGGCCATCTTCGTAGACGATGGGGATTTTGAAGCAGCGCAGAGTGCTTAAGGACCGTGCAGGCACGGGACCAGACCCGCCTACTCGCCGCTGCTGCTCCTCCCCTTCGGACTTTATGCTGAGACTGGATGGCGACGAGGCGGAGGACATCCCACTGAGAGACCCACGCTGCAGCACCGGCAACGAGTCGATAAGAAATGATGAGCCAATCACCGCTCCGAGTGGCTCCGCTGCCCTTCCACCACTGGCTGCACCCCTGTTGAGTTGCTTGTGCGGAGACGACAGAGGTCCGTTCTGCTGTTGATATTGCTGCACATGTAGGTTGAACATAGGCACCTCTACTGACGTTATACCTCTCGATACATGCGGGATAGCTACCCCAGTCACTGGGCCTCCAGCAGCGCCACCGCCACCGCTGGTGGTGGATGGCCCATGCGTGAAGGAGCCTGCACCGTATGTGACAGAGAGGGAATCTACGAGATCGTCCTGTGTGAGACTCCGACTGCGTGCGGCGCTCCCGACGGTCTGGGAGAGACTACTCTCCATGCGGAGCGTAGAGCCAAGTGACAGGGGCTCGATGTGTGCGACGCCACCACTATTGCTATTGTGCCCACTGCCTCCTCCATCCATAGACTTGTTACTTACAGCGGCAACACCACCGCCTCCAGCACCCGTTGCTACTGCAGCTGTGAAGCTTCCACTATTAGATCTATAAGAAGCCAGCAAGGCCGCAGCGCTCAGCCCGGGCCCTAACTCTAGCTGAATTAGTCGCAGCAGTGGCTTATGAGATGTGACAGAGACGAGGCCAACGGCCGCCTGTTTCCGCCCTGCAAGAGAAGCGAGTCTCGCTCTCTCCATAGCCATATTCATTGCGTGTACTGCCTTCTCCGCACTATACCGCACTCGGTCCAGCCACACCTCCTGCTGTGGGGAGCCGCCACCGAGCAACAAAAGGGCACTCCATCGGGAGATGACGTTTATCCAGTACGCGCCTTCTACCTTGAGGCTGCTCACCTCTGGCCTCTGTGACTGCTGATGCGTCCCGCCCTTGAAGTCACCATCACTACCACTGCTTCCCGCCGCTGCTACTAGTCTGCCAGCCGCACCTGGCCGCGCGCGCCGCATACGAAGAATGTCCGCAATAGCATTCGTCGCGGTATCGTCCTCCGCACCTTCAAAATGGCCGGTGTAGCCAAAGACATGTACGGCGATGAGGCGTACCACTGCGGCGAGTGCTCCTCCGCTGCCTAGCGACAGGAAAACACTGTCGTCTTGCGCTTTCTGCTGTTCCTCCGTGGTGCCCTGCGGCGAGGAGGATGTAGAGGAGGTAAAGTCCTCTTCAACTGGGGCACTAAGAAAGAAAAAATAAACCGCGACTGCACACACCACAAGACTAACAAGAAATTCAATGATAAAGGCAAACATTAACTACACAAAGAAGGAAAGAGAGAGAGAGAAAGAAAGGGGAGTGTGCTGCATTAAAAATTCGTGAAGACAAAGTAGTTCCAGATAAGAGAAAAGGAAAGAAAGAAAGAGAGGAGAGGGACCGAGAAGGAGAAGCAAAATAAACGAGAACACCGCGCTGTTTTTTTTCTTTTCTTTTCTTCTCTAGCGAACTAAATACAATTATTACCTTTATATGTAGACACACTGATGTCCTTCTCTCTCTCACACACACACACAGAGAGAGAGAGAGAGATAGTTGATGGCTGACGTTCAAGCAACGTACGTTACTTATGCTGCAGCGCACTACGTCATATACGTTATAATGCCAGACAGTTGCACAGAGAAGAAGAAAAAAAGAGAAAAGCACGGACAATATTTGGTGAAAGGGTCTAAGCGGTGCCATACTTCACGTACCCTACTCTTGGATCTTCGCTTCCTACGAGCAACGGCTGCTGCTGCTGCTTTTCACGCCCATGGTTCTTTATTGACTCCATGCGCGGTGTTTCCATGGGCGTCTCGTCCTTTGGAATACCAAACACACCCCAGAGAGCTGTCAGCACACCCTGGACCGCCAGGAACCAACAGCAGATTCTAAAGTCATATCTGCTTAACAGGAAGGCCACACTCCGCGCACCCACCACATGCCCCGTGTCGGCAAGCGTTCGCAGAATCCCAAAAAACGGCGCGGCGTACACCTTTGGTGCACGATCCGCAGTGAGGGTCATGACAAGCCCACAGCCTAGGGCATCCACAATGCCAAAAGCAGCCGCCACCGCGAAGAGGGTCACGTCGGAGTTGCAAAAAGGAAGAAGTGCGAAGACGCACGAGAGCCCCAACGTGACGGGTAGAATGGCAAAGCGACGCCCCATCAAGTCCATAATAATGCCGCCAAGGGGAAAGAGCAAGGCGTCAAAGGCAAAACCGAAGCTCAGCATGTAGTTCACATCCGAGTCATTCAGGTTGAGCCGCATGCTGGCCAGAATGACCATGAGCTTGCGGTTGGCACGCAGCGAGCCGAAGAAGACGACAAACAGGCCCAGACGCCAGATAATGCTCCAGTTATCCACAAATGTGTACCACACGGAGCTGAGTTGAAAATAGTGTTCCTCTCCGGCAGCCATGCTGGGGTGCACACTCTGCACGGTCGTCTGCGTGTTAGCTGACATGGCCGTGGTCACGCTGTTCGCACCGCGTCTGATGCACGGAAAGCTGATTTCCTCGCCACCGATCTCTTCCGCTTTCATGTGACGCTGCAGAGTGTCGCGGCGCAATGGGGTGCACACGACTGGAACCTCCTCGTGTGTGCGTGGCTGTGGGTCTTCAAAAGGAAGTTCATTTTGATGCTGGTGCTCGTCCGTGTCGGACATGTGCGGGGAAAGAGGTCGCGAGAGAGACGTGTGAGAGGAGCAGGTCCTTGCGCATCGCTCTTGATAGCTTTCAGAACGAGAGGAGATAAAAAGAGTTGTAAAGGCTAGCAGAGCGGTAGCAGCGGCCACGTAGAAGGCATCACGCACATCACCCGTGTAGCTCGCGATCAAGCCGGCAACAGCTGGCCCAATCACGTGGGCCCAGCGAAGCAGTCCAGAGAGAAAAGACATGAGCATGCCTCGATACTTCTTAGAGGAGATGCCAGCCACAAAAATATGGCGTGAGAGGAAGAAGCCACCTAGCGAGACACCACTCAGCACGCAGAAGATGAATAGGGTCCATTTATCCACAATGAACAGTCCCAACACAGAAGCAGCCGCGTTAAGCAGTAAGGTGCTCATCATGACGTTCCTCACACCAACGTACTCCACCACCACACCGTAGGGAATATCGAGGAGCGTGCGGCAGAGGGACGAAAGCGTGACAAAGTCAGCTATCTGTGGGTGGCT
This sequence comes from Sergeia podlipaevii, assembly GCA_030849805.1. Taxonomy (NCBI): domain Eukaryota; phylum Euglenozoa; class Kinetoplastea; order Trypanosomatida; family Trypanosomatidae; genus Sergeia; species Sergeia podlipaevii. The sequence continues at coordinate 19,972 of JASANZ010002065.1, read as the reverse complement.
CAAGCCGATGCGTCTACCAAGTGTGGTCATGAGCGGAATCTCAATGCTGGCACCAATGCCAATCAGAATGTTGGGAAGATGAACATCCAGGATGTGAGCCTGAAACATGTCTCTTATCGTGACAGTGAGGTAGCTCATTTTTTCTCCTTTTCCTTTTCGGGGGGGGGGATAAATAGTGGTAGTAAAAAAAAAAAATATTAATAATAAAAATCCGGCACCTGAATGTATGCTGTCGCTATAATCAGTGTTTACACGGCAGTCAAATGAAAAGGGAAATATATTACTCCTTTTATTTTCCAAAGAGAAAAAAAGGTAAAGTTACTTTTGAGAGACTTTTTTAATAATCACTAATGCAAGTTTGCAGTCGTTCTCTTCTTTTCTTTCTCTCTTTTCTTTAAATATATATATATCCACCCCTCCTCCCCCACTCCTTAATACAGTTGAAACCTAAACTGAGTATTAGTATATATATAAAACTGCTAATATGACAGCTATGAAAGGCACTAGTCGCATAAAAAAAAAAAGATGTAACACGTTATATATCTGTATGGATATATATATACATATATATATATAGAGAGAGAGAGAGCTTGATGTATGCGTATACGTGATTGAAAAGGGACAGATAGATAAGAGAAAGAGAGAGATGCACTCGACTGCAGTTCCAGTGTCCCTGATGTGTTTCCCCCCTTCTCGGCAAGCTCGTCAACCAGACAACAAACAAGCTAGAATACGTCGGGAGAAAAAAAAGATACAAACAAGGAAAAAAAAATATTTAGAAAAAAAGAGAAGAACGGGGACATTGCTTAATAGTTTGTAACATAGTAAACACGAGACCGCCTGCGTGCGTGAAGGGGGGGTGGGGGGTGGGGGAACAAACAAACAAGTATTCGCAAAAGAAAAAAAAATGCATGGCAATACTCTTTATTAAAATATGATTATAATTTTGTAGATATGCACTCAAGTTAGGAAGCCATTTTCACTTCTCCTTTTATGTATATATGTAACCTCGTAGCGCCGTACATTACTTTCGCAACTTCTTCCGCATCGCCGCTGGAGAGGAAGATGTGATTGGGTAAACAGGAGGGTGTAAGTAGCAAATAAAGAGAAGGAAAAAGCTCCAGCTTACTCCTTCGCAGCAGCCGCATCGGATGAACAGCACCCTTTGCAACCACACACAGCACACGCAAGGAACTTCTTGTTCCTTCTCTGTACCGCAGGCACGCGGCAGATACACGTCGCCGTATCCGCACCAGCAGACACCACTCTGTCCTTGGGCTCCTTCCTATCCCTCAGCGCGTATTTGGAGGTCAAGTGGGCCGCCACACTCGCACTCCCAGGCACACAGCACGCGGTACAGCACAACTTCTCATAGCCGGGAAGCCGCCAGCGCCGCGCTAGGCCCGCGTCGATAAACTGCATCTCACAACAGTAGTCGTACACCTCTTTGCTTATCGTCTTGTGTCGGAAGCAGGCGTCAAAGACGTAGCGAGTACGGACTTTGTTGATGTGCGCCACCTTCCACAGGGGCGGCACTGGCTCTTCGTCCTCTTTCTCATCGCGATGCTCCTCCGCCTGCGCCGTTGTGCTATTGCTGGCCCCTACTGCTCTAGCCACCGCGGCCCCCGCGATATCATTGGTCATTTTCGCATCCTTCATTTCACTCGTCTCCTCTTCACGCGGACGCTTGGTGGCCCGTTCCTTGCGCGCAGGAGCCTCGCGTGCTGTGCGGCCTACAACCCCTTTGGATTCTTCTTGGATAGCCAGACGCATCTCATCGTCAAACTCGTCCATCTTTTCTCTAATGACATTATAGCCCGGCGGGGGCTTCTTCATTCCTGGGCGTACGCAAGGCATCGAGTGCTCCGGCGTGCGTGGACGATGTATCAGTATGCTTAACAGGCAAAAAAAATAAAATGGCATATCATCATGAAAAACAACAACATCAATAAAGCAAAATAGAGAGAAATCATAGCAGTAAAGCAGATGTTGATGGAGAAAGCCATTGAGATAAAATACATTGAGAGCTGGGGAGATGCTCCCCATCCAAGCTCAAGCCATCATTCTTCAGTTATTGTGCTATTCAACTGTTTAACTTGCTTTTGTTGCACCCTTTATCTATGAATGTACTCATCAGCTGCGTCATCATCTCTCTCTCTCTATGTGAGTCCTCTCGCACGTCTCTTAACTCACTCTTTTTTTTTCCTATAAATGTGTGTGTGCGCGTACGTGTATGCTCTTCCTCTTCCCATCTATTCATTCGCGTTGGAAGGATCTGCAAAAGTGACTGTGGTGGCGTTGTAGGTCTTCACAAAGGCGCCACCCGCCATGACAGCCAGGAGCTCCACAAACTGAGAAGGCCCCATTGGTCTCAGACCCCCACTAAGATGCTCATTCAACGCCATTCGCAGGTCGGCGAGGGGGGCGGAGGTGCGGCCAGCGGAGGTGTACCGGGTGGCGATCAACTCCTCAAGCCGCTTCATGTTGCCCTCCACGGTGTTGCGTGTGGTATCAGGCGCGTGGAACATGTCGAGATTAATACGTCCTGTCTTGGGGTCCGTGGCGGCCTCCTTCAAAGCCTCACTAATCAGCCGCTTGGCTTCATCCACGTCCCTCTCACTCACCTCGCTCGAATACCGCATCTTGGCGCGCGCCTCCGCAAGACGGATCATCGACTCCAGCTGTCGCAGTGTTGCGGAGACGGTCCGGCTGCTGCCGCGCGCGCGCCGAAGGTCCACGTAGCACGTGGCCAGTTTCTTGTGCGAGGCCGCGGTTAGTTTGGGTCGCACCGTCTCTCGTGCGACGGCGATGTATTCTGAGAGAATAATGGAGGGCATGTACGGGGCCTCGCTGGGACCCTGCAGGAACACCTCCCCGTCGTACTGCATGTGTACATCGACCCGCTGCCCTGAGATGACGTCGATTGCGGTGCCGCCGTCCTCGTTATCCTCGTCTTGCGGCGGATAGAGCCCCGCAGCTGTAGTAGCAGTGTTGTGACCCAAGCGGGTGGCGGTGCGCTGGCCTACAGAAGATGTGCTACCGAAGCCCACACCGTTCTGTCCCTCACTGTCGTCTTCATCGTCACTGGAGGTCGCCGCCCTGCGCCTCCCCACAGCGGCAGTAGTTGACCCGCTTGTAGCGCCCGACTTGTCCATATAGAGCGACAGGACGTGACTGGCGAGCCTGCGGTCCTCCTGAGGGTCGTGGCGGTCAAGCAACAAAAAAATGAGGTCAAAACGTGACAGCAGCGTCGGCTCAATCTGTAAGTTCTCAACAATGTTAAGCTGCATGTTCCATTGTGATTCCTTGGGGTTGGCAGCCGCTAGAATGGCCGTCCTAGCGTTTAACTGTGCTATAATGCCGGCCTTGGCGATGGAAAGCGTCTGCTGCTCCATCACCTCGTGCAGCACCGAGCGTGTTGCTTCGTTCATCTTGTCGAACTCATCAATGCAGCAGAGTCCCTGATCAGAGAGCACAAGCGCACCTGGCTCCAGCACGAGCTCGCCCGTGTCGCTGTCTCGAACCACATAGGCGGTGAGACCGACGCTACTACTACCCTTACCGGAGGTGTACACTCCTCGAGGCGCGATTTCATGGACCTGCGTGAGCAGCTGAGACTTGGCCACACCGGGATCTCCACAAAGAATAACATTGATCTCTGAACGAAAGAAGGCCTTGTTGCTGCTGCTGCTGCTATTGCTCGTGCCGATAGCTCCTCTGTCGCCACCAGCAGCCTCACCAGCCGAGGCAACGCCGGGGCCTTGCGAAAAGACAAAGGTTTTTGGGGTACCACCAAAGAGTTGCGCCAAGATGCCTCGCTTCACGTCATCATGGCCCCAAATCGTCCGTGCGAAGGAGTTGAGAAGAACTTCGTAAATATCCGGTCGGTGCGCGAGCCGGTGAAACATGTCGAGCCGCTCTGTGTCCATTGTCTCTGCGTGCGAAAGCGCCTCCTTCCCCCGCTCCATCGCCATCGTTGGTGCAGCCGCCGCGTGCTTCTGGGCGGCACGGCTACTCTTGCCTTCAGAAAGGCGTGTGGCTCGGACGAGTTCAATGTGAACGACGTCAATGTGGGTGGAGAAGATGCTCTTGATAATGCGTGTGTTCGCGTTGAGGCGAATGGGAACCGAGCGATAGATGCCAGTGACAGCGACGCGGTCACCAGGCACCACGGCGTCGACCATGTTGCCATACACCACAGCCGATATCGACACAGGAGTCTCACCATCGGAGACGTTCTCCGGTGCTTCCTGCACCTTGATAAGCTGCTTATCTTCGTAGATAGAGAGGTTGTGCTGAAGCCTGAAGGAGTAAGACTTGCCGCAGTGATTGCAGCGCGTAGGCTCAAAAATGCGACCTTTATCTTCGCTGTCACTGCGAACCACGTTCATGCAGTTCCAGCACTGAAAGCACGCCACGCGCAGCTCAGGAATGATCTTCGTGACGCGAATTACCATACCACGGATACTCAGCAGCTGCTCCACGTTCTGAGGTGACAATAGCTTGAGCGTCATGAGTTCTGGCATTTTTTTAGGAGCTACGTTGAGCGTGAAACCTTCTGCAACAGCAATGCCATAACGGTTGTGCAAAACGTTACGGGAAAGCCCAGCTGCCACTTGAGCCATCATTGTCAAGCACTCAGTAGGGTGATTGACTATTTGGTTGTACAGTCGCGGCGCCGTCTGCTGCATCCACGTGAAATTTACCTCAAGCGTGTCGCGGCCTTGTAGATGAATGCGTAGCAGCTCCTTGAGATAGAATTTGCCGTCCCCGCTTCTGCTCGTACCTGCGCCACCGCCCATACTAGGGCCTTGAAGACCCATGGAGCTCGCCCCACCCAACAGGGACAGCGTGTCTGACGTTGTGATCCTCACAAGAGCGTCTCCAGGCTGCGGATGTGGGTGCTGACCATCAGAAAGCTCAAAGTCCTCAAGATAGGTGCGGAAGTCTCTGCTAAACTCCTCCACAGAGATGTTAGTGCCCCATATATAAGTCAAATCTTCTCTCCGTTGCTGCCCACCGGCGCCAATTGAGGGGAAAGACCCATGAGGAAGCACCCCGTTCATCACGTGCGCGTGTGGTACCGGTGCCACTGGTGGGGCAGTAGTGCCAATCCCAAATCCTGGCAGGAGACTACTATCTCCAGCCTCTGCATCTGCCGCGTCGGGCCGGCGCTGAGGCCTAAGAGGGGTAAGATCAATTAGGTTCTCTGGGTCCATGAAAGAGATCACACGCGCTGTGTGTGTTTCTATGAGTAAGTGTTACTGTGTACATGTATATATATATATATATGTGCGAATATAAGCACGCCAGAAAGAAAAAGAAACAATAAAAAAGAGAGGAAAAGAGCAGTATGAATATCTTCTCTAGCACGAACACCCTAAGGGCAGTGGTGGTGTGCGCGAGTGTAGGAAACAAAGAAAGAAAGAAAAAAAGTATCTATCCAATCACAAAACCCCTTGCTTTGAGGGGGGGATATCTACATTATTAGTTTTGTAAAAAAACATAAAACAAGGAAACGAAAGTAGTTGCCAAAAATTCACCATCATACAAACAACTACGCGTAGTCAGATATAGCGATCAGACCCGATGGCATTATAGTAAACGTACAAGGTACAAGAGAACCGAGCCGAGTCAAAAATCAGGCAGTGTACACGTCTACAACACTGCATGTAGCTACCAATAGCAACAGCAGCAGCCACAACAACAACAGTATTAACAATCAATAAGTAAATTAATAATAATGATGATAATAAATGCTCTTCAAGACGCGCACACACACACACACACAAACTGTACAAGAAATGAAGAGCATAAACCAACCAATAGCACGATAATAATAATTATAGGATTTACTACCTACTCAACCCCCTCCATAACACTTCAATGGAGAACGACTAGTCCATACCCTTCCCTATCCCTTACTGTCCCTCTCTCTCTCTCTTTCTCTTCATATATAAATAGAGGTGCGTGCGTGATTCCATCCAAGTAGTGTTGGCGTGCAAGAGCCCTTTGCTTTTTGTTCTTCCCATGCATGACACACACATTTTTTTTTTCTCCTTTCCGCTGTCAACATATGACACTGTTTGACACCTCGCCCCCCCCCCTCTCCCTCTCTTCTCCCTGCTTATAACAAAGCTCTTCAGAAACGTGGAGGGCTGTCGCTGCCTTGACGGCCCTTCAGTGCCTTCTGCCGTCCAACACACTTGAGAAACAGCTCCTGCTCCTTTCTAATGCGCTCGTACGTCTCTTTGATCACTGGAGCGTTGCCGCCATACGCACTGAAGAAGGCATCATAGTCACGTCTGGCAATGGGAACATAGAACCACTCAACTGGGGGCCCATGCACATGCGGCACCTGCTGTGGGACTTGCACATCGCTGGGAAACAAGGCCGAGAACTTCGTTACGCATTGCTTGTCCTTCTCTGAGCAGTAGCAGAGCTCGTTCAAGATGGGGCCTGGGTCGCTGAGGAACGCAGCTTGCTCTAACCATGGGCGGGAAATGTAGACGCAGCCAGCGTCGTCTGAATTTTGATTCTTCTGCTGGGCGAGATAGTAGCGAGCCTTGTCCCTCAACGTTACATCCTGCTCCACCACAGCCTGCCGCTTATACAGCAAGAGGTATTCCTCCGAGTCGGCCACTTCCGTTAGGTTCGCAGAGGTCACTTCCTCGTCACTCAAGTACACCCACATGTCCTCCTTGGCGGACCGCTTGCGTGTAAACACGGTGTAGTGCCCACCGCCATAAGAGCCATGATGATTAACCACGCCGTCAAGAGAGTAGGTTGACACCACATGGGCGGAGTTATGATTCCTATCTCCAGCTTCATCCGCAGCGGCGTCAGTCGGGTTCGCATTTCCCTTGGAGGAGTTCGCACTGCCAACCTGGAGGCACTTGGGGAGTTCCATAATGTCCTTGGCAAGGGTTTCATGTGCGTAAGCGCGCAGGTCCAGTATCTCGGGTCTTGCGGTGCCCTTGGGCAGTTTGCTCTTCTTCGTGTCCGCGGCGCTGAGAGGGCTCCATGAGACTGGAAAAATGACCGGATCCGTTTTTTTGGCGTTGAAGCAGGACCCCGCGCTGAAGCGCTTCATGTGCACAAGCAGATACTCTGGCATGGCAAGAAGCGACTCCTTCTTGGTGGCCTCCCCGACCGTCCCACACGCGTCGCACTGATACTTGTTTGAGCCTTTGAGCTCCGCGGGTTCAAAGTGGATGTCGAGGCACTCCTGCAGTGTCAGGGGATAGTTCACGCGGCACCCAAAGCCGAAGAGACGCGCAAGGAAGTTTTTGATAGAAAGTAGATAAGATAAAGGATCGAGCCACGCAAAGCCAGAGCTGCGCTTGGACTGCAGCGGCTCTCCATCAGGGCCAGTGCGCCGCACGTCTGGGTGTCTCTGCGCGTATTGCCTGCGCTGCGCGGAGGATGGAATGTCAAGCATAAGTGAAGTGAAAGGCGTCACCACGCGCGATGTGTTCCTACACGCGTGACAGGTGATTTCTGATAGCGAGTAGCCGGTAAACCCGCCTGTTGCGGCGTTCATGAACAGTTTCGGTGTGTGCGGGGCTGAGAGGCTAGGCCCCAGCCCTTTGCGCTCCCGAGCCTTCTTCTCGAGCGCCGCGTTCTCCTGATTCACGCGGTGCATAAGACGTAGCGTAGAGAAGAAGTGCGAGCTGCGGGGTCCTGGAAGACGAATGCCGGACAGTTGGGCTGAGTTCGGTGCTGCCAGTGCGTGATTCATATTCTGTGTGCGGACTGTGGGCAGTGAGTAGAGTTCTTGTTCCTCTTGATCCTGCTCTAGTCGGTCGCCTTCGGCGTTTGAGGAAGAGCTGCGTGTCACGGAAACATAGTTGCTGCTGCAGGTGGGCTCATGAGACGCCTCGCCTCCACTCTCACGTTCCCTTGCTGCTGCTGCTGCCGTGCTCTTCATGTCGTCGCCTTGGCACACGTTGTCCGCGTCCTTCTCCAAGGAGCGCAGGAGCACCTCGACATCAACGACAAGCCGACCTTCATCCTCAACGGTAGCAATCACAGCGGTCACCATTTCAGTGCAGTCCTGCTGTGACCGCCCCTCAAAGGCCGGAAACACTCGCGCTAGGCAGTCTAACGTACTCAGCGGCGTCAGTGACTCGTAGCGCTTCAGCTGGTTGTACTCCATGTCATGTAGAAGCTTTGCGAGAGAGCGGAAGAGGGTGTGAGAGGCGTTTCCTCCAGAGTGGCTCAGTGCGCACGCCACCGCTGCGACCCTTTCCTCTTGGTGTAGCGCTGCAGAGTTTGTCGGGGAACCAGCAGCACTTCCGGTAGCTAGTGGCCGCGGGCAGAAAGGTGAATCGCGCAGTCCATACACAAATGCAGGACAGTTTGCTAAGAGCTGGATGCCTGAGTTAAAGTAGCACGTATTACCAAGATTGTAGAGAGGGCAGAGAATCATTGGGTGGAAGGCTGGAGCGGCACTCGCGTGCTGTTCTTTCAACCGCTGCATCTCCTCAGCATCCTGTTGCTGCTGTCCTGTAGGGGTGAGAACACCGGCAGTGGTTGCGGTGACGCCCGTACTGGAGGATGGTGTGTTGGCGTTGTTGGAGAGAGGAGTAAGGTCTTTTGAAAAGTTGACCTTGCCAGCGACGATATCTGGGGCTGCGTCTTCGTCAGATGGGATAGTACCTGAAGGACGTAAATGGGGCATGCCTGCTAGTGATGAAGAAAGAAAAAAAGGGAGAGTGTGAGAGAGATTGCGTGAAAGATGAAAGCCACGTCTAATATGTAATGATAGTTCTTTTTTTTTTTTTGAAAAAAACAAAATCAATTATTTTACCAGCAATGATGTGTGCTCTGTTAACTTAATCGCTTTTTTTTTTCCGCTAAATCATCCGTATGTGTAAAAAGAAAAGAAAAGAAGAAGAGGAAGAAAAGAAATAGAAAGAGAGCACACGCAAAGAGAGTATGCTACACTGAAACATTACCAGGTTTTTTTTTCTTTTTTCTTTTTGGATACACCTACTCAGTTGCCAATATAAAGCAACTACAGCAACAACAGATAAAGGACTGCCAGATACCTGTTAGCCTTAATTGAAATGAATCAACACATTCGCCTTTCTTTTTTGATTTACAACAGAGAGAATAGTAGGACGCACATTTGCAGTCACACTCGCTAACTTAGATTGGCAGCGCTACTATAACTAGATTTTTTTTTAAAAAAATTTTCTTTACGAACGGAGAAGAAACAATCGGATAGATATACGTATTCTAGATATCCTCAATCAGTCTTCCATCGCACACTGGACACCACCATTATCGTACAAGCCCACCTCCATCAGCAAACAAACAGACAAAAGAAGGCATATACCGCTTATAGCAAGTACTTGGCAAGATTAACATTCTTCTGAAGCTTCTCTGTTGCCTCCTTCACCACTTTCTCGGTAACCTCAACCGTTTTGCCAGCATAATCTTCGCAGTTGAAACTGTAGGTATCCATGACGCGCTCAAGCACAGTGTTGAGGCGACGAGCTCCAATGTTTTGTCCCTGCGTGTTGATCGCACACGTCACACGTGCTAGTTCATTCACACCATCTTCCGTAAAGACCATCTTTATGTTCTCTGTCTCTAGCATGGCCGTCTGCTGCATCAGCAAGTTGTACTTGGGTTCGCGCAGAATGCGCCTGAAGTCATCTTCAGTGAGAGGCTTGAGCTGCACCCGCACAGGCAAGCGACCTTGCAGCTCCGCGATCATATCAGACGTCTTAGTGACATGGAAGGCACCAGAGCAGATGAAGAGAACATTATCGGTAGATATGACGCTTCCATCCTTCATCGTCACGTTAGACCCCTCCACGAGCGGAAGCAAGTCCTGCTGCACACCGGTGGAACTGACATCCGCATTTGTACTGTTAGGCTCCGCCACCACCTTGTCGATCTCATCAATGAAGACGATGCCTTCCTCCTCCGCAATGGCGCGTCCCAGCGTATTCACAGAGCCGTCATCGATCAACTTGTTTAAGCTTTCCTGGAGTGCCAGAGGTACTGCCTCTGATACCTTCTTTGTAACCGCCACGCGGGGCTTCTTCTGCTCATCAGTAAGACCAAGGAGGGCACCAACGGACTGAAAGTCAAACCCGCCGACACCCATGGCGCGCTCTTGCTGCGGCTGCTGCGGAGCTGCAACGTCGATGGTGACCAAGTCGTCCTTAAACTCGTCCTTGTAGTGCTTACGAAAGTAATCTAAGGTGACTTCATGCGAACTCGGCGACGCCTGCGCATCGGCTGCTGCCTTCGCAGTCTCAGCACTGCCGCCCTCAGTGGTGTTTGCATCCTCAGTTTTTTCTATGCCGTCCGCCGCTTCGGCTTTCTCCTTCCTCGCCGCAGTGCTTGAAGCAGCCTTGGCTGTTTCCTCCTGCTCAGTTTCTGCCGCAGTGCTTGAAGCGGATGCAGTCGCGTTCGACTCTGCGCGGGGACTTGACGTGCGATGCCTGACCATCCAGGCGCTATAGATAGTATCCAATGCCATGTTCAGAGCCTCTGACTGTCTTTCCGCTTCTAGCGCCTTGCGTGCCTTGCCCTTGGCGTTGGTGTACAGTTCCTCAATAATGCTCTCCACGTCCTTGCCCTTGAAGCCCACCTCTGTGTACTTGGTGGCCTCCACTTTGATAAAGGGAGCGTCGGTGATGCGAGCCATGCGCCGTGCAATCTCTGTCTTACCAACCCCAGTTGGGCCGATGAGCAGCATGTTCTTTGGCACAATTTCCTTCCGCATCTCTTCATCCTTCAGCTGCCTGCGACGCCAGCGGTTACGGAGGGAGATGGCGACAGCCTTCTTGCCATCCTTCTGGCCTACAATATACTTATCCAATATTTGTGTAATGTCATGTGGAGACAGTCCATCGAGCTTGTTCTGCGTCTCCTTGGCGATGCTGACAACCCCTGGTGAAGCCACGCCGGCCGCAGCTAAGGCGGAGCACAACAAATGGCGTCCACCAAAGCGAAACATTTGCGTGTTAGCACAGCAATACCAAAATAATAATAATAATAATAATAATAGTAACCAAGCAGACACGCAACTATATTTTTGTGTGTTTGTGTGAAGAGAAAAAAGGGAGTTAAAAAAAACGCTTATAAACCAGCAGGTAAAAAAATATACGAAATGATAGAGGGACTACACGCCACTCAATCCTAACTTCCTTTCCTTTCCCTTCCTAAATATATATATATGTATATTGGCATCAAGAAGCATGTGAAGAGAAGATAAGCAAACAGAAAATGTCATTGGAGATGAATATGCATAGAGAGAATATATGTGTGTCGATAGCAGTGTAGAGAAATGCATTTGTAGAGTGCAAGCGATGAATATACAGCTGTCTAGCACCTACGATGACATAACAGTAAGGATGGCCAACACAAAAAAAATGTACCACCTGGACTCCTCTCTTTATTCTTGTCTGTGTTTGATAGAAAAAGATTTTATAAAAAATACCAGTTTCAACAACTTCTCTCTCTCTCTCACCTTTTATTTTTACTTTGCGCCATGACAGTGAACCTAATCGATAAGAAGAAAAAAAGAAAACATAAACGGCCCCCTCCCCTCCTCTCTGCTCATGACACATATCTTCGTGAAACTACTCCACCAATAGGAGCGAACACACAAGGAAAGAAAAAAAAATAATAATCATTAACAAAGGCACAGTCACACTCTCACATACGCACACACACAACTGCTCAAAAACAGCCGTCAAGAAGGACTACGACTCCTCCTCCGTCTTTTCCAAATGCTCTTAACAAATATATATGTTTGTCATATTTTCTCTTTCGGTACTCACTTTTCGGCTTTATCATCCACTACAGGGAGTCACTTCCGGTGAGCATAGGCCCATATCGCCTGCTCACGTGAGTCGCAAGGAGAAGTACAAAGCCAATCGAAAGCAAGAACGTAAGCCACTTCGGCCCCATGCCATCATCATACCGGATCTTGCGCCGTGCATATACGCGCCGAGCTCTTGCCTTGAAACTAACGTACGCGTACAACAGTGTGAGCAGCGCCATCGACACCATCGCTACCCCGACAACCACATGGAACTGTGACTGCCACAAGGGCGACACCCCATACGTTTCTCGCGGCAGGAACAGACCATTGCCAAAACGGATACTTGCGAGACCGAGCAGACCAATCTGCGTGGCTAGCTGCATCCACTTCACCATGTACCGCTCCGAGGTGAGCAGCGTCTTGGGATCGTACTTCTGTGGTACGCGAATACGCTTCCCTGTCTGCCACGGGATAACACCAGAGAAGACCTGCGCAGCCGCGTTTCGGCCCTTCAGGTCGAAGCACAGCGCCTCCACGCCGCTCTCAACATATGGATACATGTGATACGCGGTAAATGCAGCGTGCCTGCGGTGAATAGAGTACTGAACGACCGGGGGCATCACCACCCGCTGTGCCTGCTGCTGCTGGATGGCAATCGACGCACCGCCAAGGAGCTGTGCGTTCGCTGCGATCGCCATAGAGGTGCCCTGCGCACTTGTGTTGGGGATGGGACTCCCATTGGTGCCCTCCTCCTGCGTAAGCACATCGCACACCACACGCTGGTAGATCTTGGCGTAGTCGGAGCGCTGCAGGAACTTCGCCTCAGAGGCGCCGACGGTCTTCGTCTGTGCGGCCCAGTTGCTGCCGAACACGACGCGGTCGGCAGTGCGTTCTACGCAGCCAGAGGCTAGGCCCACTGTGGGATCCCACTGCTCTACCTCGGGCTTCGTCGAGGCACGAATATCGATGTCCTGCTGGTGAATCCAGTAGGGCACCATCGAGATGAAGGAGGTGTGCCCGTAGAGTGACGCGATACCGTGTGCATATTTGCTGAACTTGGGCACGTTCTCCATGTGTCTACATCCCATCAGCTCCTCAATCCACGGAGCGATGCGCTCATTCTCCAAGCACTGCAGCTTCACCTCCACCACGGCATAAGGAAAGTGCGACACCGGCGAGTCTCCTCCTCTATAGCGCCAGTTGTGGTCAAGCCCAAAGTCTTCCGCGCTCATGCGAAGATCGGTGTCGATTGACACACGCACCGTCTGATCAGCGCCACGCTGGAACGCCGCACGGCCGCATTGGGTGCGGAGCACTGGCTTCAGCTCATACGCATGGATCTTGGACACAATCTCCGTCGCGAGCTCCTTGAAGTCCTCTATCTCCTTCTCGCTCGCGTGCTTCTTCTTGAGCTTGTCGACAGAAGGCTGCATGTCAATGTTTCCATGCACGAACTGGTTCACCTGCGCTTCCTTGAGAGCAAAGCGACGCTTGTTGCTGCGCTCGCCACTCCAAGCCTCGTGGTGCACCTTGATCTCCATAAATACGTTGTCGTCACGGTTGACCGCGTTCCAGTCGTCGGCATATGTGTCAGAATACCAGCGCATACGGATCAACGTGCTACCCTCAAGACGCTCCAGGCGCCTATGATAAAAGAGAAACTTGGCGTTGTCGTAGTACACCGAGCTCACTGGAGAGTAAAGTCGAAACGGTATCTTCTTCTCCTTGCTCTCCCTGTAGGTATCCTTGAAGGTGCTGAGCGGGAGATGCTGAATGATACGCGCAATAACAAAAGGGAGATCCTGCATGTGCACCCAGTACTTGATCGAGCGCCGGTCAAAGACTTGTGAGCCCACGGCACCAGAAGGGATAGCCAGCTTGCCCTTGGCGCTAATGCGTTCCTCTGTCTGCGTAACGCGATCGTACACCTTAGACAAAATGCAGAATATTTCATCGATGGAGATGGCGTTGAAGTCCCACTCGGCATACACGTTCTTCCAGCGATCTCCAGTTGGACCGAGAACAGCGTAGCGGTAGATACGCCCAATAATGTGCTCCAGCGTATCCATATTCAAGTTGCGGCACTCTACAAAGCGAAGGAGCTCATGAGTGATGGAGTCAGCCACCAAGCGTGCCTCACGCGGCGGCAGCTGCTTCGGGCGTCCATCTCCAAACATATTGAGAGCGATGCTAGCATTTGTAAGAACCTCCTCTTCAATGAGGTACTCAGAGCACCTCAGCAGCGCCTCCGCCACCTTGAGCAGCTCTACCACTTTCGCTTCGCACCACGTATACGCACGCTTCTTCTGCGTTAGCAACGAGCTGTAAAGCTCGTCCGGCGTAGATGGGTTAGCAATATCCTCCTTCATACGATGTATGATCTCCTTGGCTGCCTTGTAGTCCACGTAGGCACTTTGATCGCGATAATCTGGGTACATGGCACTGCGCCATGCCTTACTGTAGGGCATCTTCACGAGGCTTTTAAATGATGATAAAAAAGAAGTTGCTAAAAAGAAAAAAAAGAAAAGAAAAAGAAGAAGTTCGCTATAGCGCCTTGACAAGAAAATTGATGTGATAGGTGCAACAAGTGTGTGTGTGCTGTCTTCCCGCTCCTGTAAAGACCAATAAAACCACTTGAGGCAAAACAAGCACCTAGTATATGTTTCTTTAAAATACTGCTAGGCATAATTTTTTTTTAAAAAAGATACGGAGGGGAGTAGCGAAGAGAGCGTGATGACATAATAATAAAAAAAAAATGGCATTTTCTATAAAGATAGATCAAAAGAAAAAGGGAAAGTATTGTCACCCCTACTTCCCTACTCTAAAGATAGCAATGCAATAAAAAAAAAAAAAGAGAGAGACAGGGACGAAGAGAGATAAAAGATGGAGGAGGTACTGGCACAAAAAAAATCCGCGCACACACCTCATCTTTTTTCCATTAAGTCGTCCATGCGTATTCTTTTTTCCTTTTTTTTTCTCTGTTCTGCAGATACAAGATATTAAATGCGTGGGTAACAAGTGTATCATACATCATCAAAATCATCCTCTCCCTCTCACAGAACTACATCAAAATGAATAACAGTAACAACAAAAAAACAAACACATGATGAGGAAAGAGAAAAAGGGGGAGAAAGAAAAAAAAGAAGGAAGAGAGGAGTGCCGCTTCATATCAAGCAAAACGGATACGCATTGGTAAACATTTTGCAACTCGTACTAGTACATACATCGCTCGTGTGTGCCTGTTTGAGTGCAGCACATCAGTTCTCTTCCCTTTCATATCCGAAACTCCCATTTGATGGCAAACCTACCGCGCGCGCACACACATACACGCGCATCTAGCTATATTACATGTGGGTATCATAGATGTAGGGTAACAGCAAAAAAAAATCGACAACCATCAGCAAGCACTCACTAGTGAAAAAGAAGCGCTTCGACACTCAACAACCTTCTCTTTCTCAAATATATAGTGTGTCCCCTAGTATGTTGCAACACCTCCCTCCTCTAAGTGCTTGGAATGGGGCACAACACACGTATCACATAATCGGCCCACATTTCTGTAAGTCCGGGAGCATACAAATATGAATATAACAAGAAAAAGAAGAAACGAAGACATAAACAAATGAACAAACAAACAAATAATAAAGTAAAAACATCAAGCGAGTTTGCCAAACATCATCTGCCACTGCAACTTCCGCACGTTCACGTATATAATTACACACACAACAAGATCAATAGCAACGAGTAGAGGAGCAATAGTGAAGCACTCATGTTCAAAGCAAATGTAGTTCTAAAGGGAAAAGAAAAGGTAAAGAAGAAGAAAAGAAGGCCCATGCCAGAGGTCTTCACGCACACAGTGCTATCTAATTTTTTTTCTATTTTATTCCCCCCCCCTCCTCCTTGTAAAAAAATTTGTTTTACTTCACCGGAGGAGGGTTGTACTGGATAGGCTTCGTGTAGATGTAGCGGTAAGGGTCGTTACCCACGGGGTTCCATGCCTTGTATGAGCTCTCCTTCTGGCGCATCTCGCGGATCTTACGCTCCTTTACATCGTACGGGTCTTCCTGGTACTCAGGGAACTTGGTGATCTCCTTCGTGAGGGCACCTCCCGGCACCCACGGACGCTCTGCCACGTGAGCGGGCTCGCGTTGCTGTGGCTTCTTGGGAGCCAGAGGCTTGGAGAGGCTATACACCTTGCTAAAGCCATGTTCGCTCTCATCAAAGCAGCCGCCACTCTTCACTGCGGTGCGGAAAGGCGCAGCACCCATGCGCTGTTCAGCAGCCATCTTACTCGCCAGGGCCTCCTTGCGCTTGTTGCCCTCGAACGGGTCAGACACGTACTGGATCTCGCCTGCCTGACCAATGGTAAGACCGGGGTAGCCATACGTGCCCTTCTTTGAGCGGTTGGTGAGAAAGTTTCGCTTGGTGTCAGTGACCTGGGAAGCGGAGGAGGCCTTGAGAGGAGGGAACTCGGCCTCGTGCTTCGCCGGATTCTTCTCAGAGAAGGTGCCATAGTAGTCGCCCTTGCCGCTGCTCTTGTGGCTCACCCCCGGGGGCTTGAAAGGGAGCACGTCCGACTTTACTGTCGCAGACTTGCGTGACGGGTCGTAGCCAGCAGACTGATAGGGATCGCCGGCAGAGAGCGATACGAAAGGATCGAAGGTAGCGTCGATGATGTGTGGGTTGCGCTTGGCAGGAACAACAAATGTCTTGGCTCCAGCGTTGAAGGCCTCTTTCTTGGGCACACGCTTCTCGTACTCGTCGCCGACGGAAAGATACACTGGAGGGCTGAACATGGCAGGCGATTATACAAAAAGAAGATGATATAAATGTATACTTATGTGTGGATGTCCTCGGGGAGGAAAGAAGGGGGTAGAAAGATATATATATATTTATATAAACAGTACAAGAGAAAGCTCTCTGCGCAGCTGCTAGAGGAGCGTACTGAAGCACTTGAGGAGGAAAGCATGAAAAAAAAAATGCAGGAGAAGAAAATACATATAAAAAAAAAAGATAGAAAGAAAAAAGGGAGGAGGAAGGGGGAGTGCATTGGAGGATACTCCATTTCCAAGTGCGTTTTCAGATGCTTCACAGAGGTAAATAAAAATGGTGTTTTCTGTTTGGCAGAGCGTGGTAAATGGGTGTATATTCTTTCTTCTTGATACTTTTGCTGCATTTCACTTCAGAAATCTGAAACAAGAGCAATCCGCACGTGTGCATATATCTTTGTGTGCCCTGCTCGATCGAAAGCAAAAAAAAAAAGGTAGTTACATACCTCTTTAGTGAGACAGTGCTCGCAATCACAATGCAAACATAAATGCACGCACATATATAGAGGTATCAGTTTCTTGAATTTTGTCTTTGCAGACCTCGTGAATACATGGGCGACATAAGGAGTATTGAAATAAAGGAAAAAAAGAAACCGATATGAAAAGAATAAAGCAGAAGGAAAAAAAAAAGATAATAAGTTATGTAACTGAATGAAGTGCATGCAACATATACAGGTGAGTGTAGCTTTCAACCTCACCAGAAAAAAAAGATTCATATAATAATAATAATAATAAGTTATCATAGAGGCACATACAAAACGCAAATAGCAACAACAACAAAAAAAAGACGTAAAAGGGCTCGTGAGAGTCTATGCACAGAGAGCAACTACACTAACACCTGCAATCTGAACAACAACAAAAAAAGCAAAGGCAACAATACATACCATTTCTCCTCACACATGCATATCAGTATCATTATCATCCATATATGAATTGCATCAGCTAGTGAGCGAAGGCTATGTCCTCCTCCTCCAACTCTACCGCTCCGTCAGCCTCAGTACTCGCCGATTCCCCAAACTTGGCCACTGCTCCAGTAGCGGCAGACACCTCATATCGATTCCACTGACCATGCGGGCCCTTCGCCTCCGCTGCGGTGTCCCTCTGGCAAAAATGCGTGACATACCCCCCAGCTGGATCCTGCACGACCATCACCACTGACTGCACACGCGTACCGTAGCCACCGTAGTGACGGGTGAAGATATTTCGCTGAAACGCGACCGCACGATCGGCGGCACCACCGTCATCAAATGGCGGCCCGACACCGAAGATAGCCTGCAGCTCCGCCTCTGTGAAGCCCAGTCTCGGGTCTGAGGCATGCATAAGCTCATCAAGTGCAGCGCTACTGACACTGCTGCTGCCTCTTGTACCGCTAGGAACAGTGCTCATCGATGTAATGTCAAAGTTTGGTGTCGCACACAGGCAGCGATCCGCCAGCGCGCTTGCCACATGCTCCACATCAACGGCAGCGTTATCAGCGCAGAGAGGACCGATGGTGTCGGCCAGCACTTCCGCGAAGAGCTCACGCAGCCGCACGCACTTTGGTTCTGCCCAGTTATCGATAAAGGAGTTCTGCAAGCAATGCACCTTCCCTCGCTCCATGGCCTGCGCCGACTCAGCCGCAAAGCGATTCGTGGAGTACAATGCAGTGAATGAGGCATCAGAATCACGTGCCGTGGGCGACTGTGGCTTCCCAAAGAGTGAGCCAAAGGTGACGAGATTGTACCCAGCGTAGTAGGGCATCTTGTCTCTCAGGTTGATGGGTGGTGGCTGCCTCACACTGGGCGGCTGCGTCCCTTCCATCAAAAAGTTCTTAATGATATCCCCTCTAGAGGTCTCCGGATAGCACAGTAACGTTCTGCCAGCCCCGCCGCGCGTTGGAAGGACCTTCGTGTGTTCAACAATGTGGCTCATCGGTGCCGCTCCCCTCCAGCTGCTATCCTGTGAGCCGCCTCCAGCACCAGTTTGCGCACAGAGAAGCGGTGCGGAGGGAGCTCTATGGCAGTTTGTGACGATTGCTAGGCGGCCGGTATTGGGTTCGATGCCAAGCCATGATCCCCCGGCAACGCCATCTACGGCCCACAGCAGGCCTGTTGATGCATCAATGCCAAGTGGGTACGTGAGTCGCTCTAGAAGCTCGTCGCGGTTGCTGATGAGAATCAGCGGAATGCGAGGGTGGAAGTGAGATATAAATGCAAGGATGCACATGGAGCTGCTAGGGATAACGAGAAGTATATATATATATATATAAGGGATCCACAAGAAAACTGATATGCCAAAAGAAAAAGGAACAGACAAGAGTTTAAAAGTAAACTATTGCTTTCTCGCTCGATCGATCCGTTGCTTCCTTCTAAAGATTTCCTCTTGCCCTATTGTGAGTATATGATTTTTTTTTTCCAGTTTTTCTTTTTTTTTCAATGCAAAGCGTGCTAAATACGTGAATAGATGGGTAAGTTGGTGCTGGTCCTTATGATACCAGGGAGAGAGAGAAAAGAAAAGAAAATATGCCTATGTCACAGAGAGCAGAGGTGTTCATACAAGCACAAGCAAAAGAAACCTGACGAATCACGTGCAAGAGCAAAAAAAAAGGAGGGAAAGATGATGCGTCTTTACCAAATATCATCCATTCCCCGCGCGTGTGTGTGTGTGTGTGTGCAACATATATGTGTATGTGTATAGGATGGTGTGTATGTGTGATTGTATGATGGTGAAATGTTTTTTTTTTTTTGCTCATTCCAGCTGTCCTGAGCGTCCACAGAAAAGAAAAAAAAAGCGATATGAGGTGTGACGACAACAAATAAAGTGTCTCAGATTTTTATTTTATTTTAAGAAAGTATGATGTCGTGGCGGGGAAATGAAAATGCCAGCTAAAGTGCATGCATTTTTTTTTACTCCAGTTCTTTTCCAGAATCAAGTTGGCCAGAATTAGACCTGTGAGCGAGCTTGAGGTACTGTGGAAACAGTGGTTCGCACTTGTCCCACCCATATTGCTTCCGTATCCACTCGTACGTGTAGCTGTACTCAGGGTTACAATAGACAAAATATAAGCACATCATGAAAACCGCCGCCACGCGGAACCGTGCATGCTGCACATACCGCTTTTCTGCCTCTGTCAGTGGGCGTCTGGGAGAGAAAAAGTAGGCGAGGCCCGTCTTGCACTCCAGCTGAAGCTTCTCAGTAAAGTGCTTGCTCATGTAAATAACCTCCCCGCCCCCTCAAAAAAAAAAAAAGGAACTTGCAAGTGTGGTGTATGAGCGTATTGTATTGTATTGTATGTGTTCAAAGAATTCGTACTATGCTAACCCATAAAGGAAAAAAAAAAACACTAAAGGACAAGCTGAGTAGTGCGGAAAAGGGG
>JASANZ010002064.1:0-41127 GCA_030849805.1 Sergeia podlipaevii | reverse complement strand
TTTTTTGCGTGCGTGCGTGTGTGTGTGTGTGTGTTTGTTTGTTGCTCCCCCTACCTCCTCTCTTTTTTTGTGCGTGAAGTTACGCGTACATGCTGTTGTATTTTTTTTTCTCCTGTTGATATCCACATATATGAAAATAAAAAATGTTTCTCTAGACATACGAAAACTAATACACACACACACACATACACATGCACGCACACATATTCGCGAATAAGGATCTTTTTTTTTTTTTTTTAGTTGTAAGAGGAAGAAGTAATAACACAAATATCTTCGGTTGCTTGTGAAGATGAAATGTTTGATAAGCAGAAAGAACAGAACCTCTTTTTTTTTCTTGCGAACTAAGAGGATTTTTTTTTTTAATGTTCCTTTTTCACTGTTGTCACTGTTGTGTATGACATTGAATCAAATGCTTTATTACATCCAAACGTGCTTTTTTTTAAAGCTATATATAACTTTTGTCTGTTTGTTTGTATTTATTACTGCTGAACATTGAGAGGTGCCTCGTGTACGTCTTTCAATTTTTTTGTTCTCTTTTTCGGCGTTTTATTGCTTCTTTTATATTGAAAGAACCAAGACCACGCAGTACCTCTGACTTTACCTTTCTTTATTGTTATTGCTATTATAAATATTTAGTTTTATATATATCGAGCACTGGTTCTTCCTTCTCCTCAATCATGAACCACCACCAGTACATCACCGACACCTATCAGAGACGGGAGGAGGGAAGTGCCCATTGTCAAACAAGTACCAAAAAAAAATCATTGAAAGGGAGGTTTAACAAGAAAAGAACAACAGAATATACTACGTGAACGGTTTTATCAATTCAGTTTTACTGTAATTCGAAGATACAATATACATCAGCAGGCACAAAGTAGTTGCCATGCAAGGCATATACGAAGTTGCTGTGTGTCATCCTTTGGGCAATCTTTTTCTTTTGCATCTCTCTTTCTCTCTGTGTGTGTGCTTTTTTTTGTTTATGCGCCGTGAGTTGTGTGCATATAGATAGAGGAAAGAGGAGACTTTGATAATCATTATTATTATTATGTGCGCGCGGTGCTCTATACTGAGTGAATATCTGTATTTCGTTTTATTATTCCACTTTATCAATAAATGCATGTATCAAAGCCCTTTGAGAGAGAAGTATGTATGCGCATAAAAAAAGCAATGGGGTGTAGACGATCTCGTTCCTATTTTTGAACTTACTCTTCACATTCATTTTTGGAAACTTTTTTCCTTCTTCCTTTTTTTTTTTTTTAGAACCACACTGTAGCAGCTTCTAATATTTGTTCATTTCCGCGTTGTAGAGCCATTTTGCCTTCAATTTATATATACATAACGTAATAGAGAAGTTAAAGCTCTCTTGGTTTCCCTCTAGTTTTTGTCGTCACATTAGTTCTATTCCTTAAAAAAGAAAGACTACAGGAAGAGGCGAAGTACACTTTTTTTCTTTTTTAACATAGTTATATTAAAGAAACAAAAGAAACCAAAAAGAAAGATACACCGAGGAGTGAACGATGCTTCGCTTCATGAATGTGTCCAGGCGGACGCCGCTGGTATCTCGCTGTATGCGTAGACTTCAGTACACGCAGATGCAGATGCGTCGTTGCGCTACTCAGCAAGGGACCGCGAAGATTGAGAGCGCTGTTGGCGAAAAGGCTGGCCAGAGGGCCGCTGGAGAGCAGCAAACTGTGTCACACGGGCCACAACGCAAGGACTGGCGCACCCACAAGGACATTGTATATGTGAAAGGTGTGCCGGCAAAAGGTAGCATGTTTCGCCTTCCATGGAGTGAGCAGTTCATCATCTACCTGGTCTTCTCTCTGGCCGGTATGGGCGCTGTGTACCTTGTCCGTCCACAGATCCGCTATCTCTGCCATCACGGCTTCCTGGGCCTTACCGACGACGCTGGATGGGTGAACGGTCCCTGGCTGTACCGTATTCTTTATGTGCTCATCATGTTCCCATGCTACTCTGCCATCCTGTTCTGTGTTGGCGGCGTCTTTGGGCGTCGCATATGGTTTTCCTTTATGATTCATAAGATGTGGTCTCGCTTCCTTACGAAGAACGCATCGAGGCGTCTCATGCACGTTTTGGACATCCAGCACTACTAAAAGGGAGGGAAAATAATGATAGAAGGGGGAAAAGGAAAGTGGAGTGCGTGTTGGATACACTGAAAGGAAACGAGTTGGAAAACTGTTTTTTTTTTCTTTTTTTTTTGCCCCTCTTTTTATTGCTTACTGCTGCTGATTTTTTTTTTTTTCTTGGAGGAACGGTGTTCGTTGATTCGATTCATTGTTACCCAATCAAGCATATATCGTTGTTGTTGTTGTTGTTGTTGATTTATCTCGTCTGTGCAGGGGATTGTATTCGAACTCCTTTTCTTCATTTGACAGAAAGCTTTTTTTTTGGTTTGTTATCTGTTTCTGATTGTGCTGTGCGGTCTTTCTTCTGCATTTTTGTTCAATGGCTGTATCTGTGATGATGTGGCTGCGGAGGAAAGGATGTCTCTATTCAAATAATCTTGAAAGTGGCAGGATAAGAAAAAGGAAGGAGGGAATCAATCAATAAAAAAAAGCTGATGGCACTCGCAAAGTATTAATGTGCCGTGGAAGTCTGACAGGGTGTGTGCACTTGGTTTGACGGTTAAGTAGCCTATTATTGGTGTCACAAAAATGAAAGTCATGTGCTTACTATTTCTGCTTCATCAGAATTTTCTTTTGTTTGCATTGATGAGAGTTTCGCAATCGCGCTAAAAATTCGTGTACTGATAAAAGTACATAAAACGTGGTGAGTGCTTCTTTTTCTATCTGCGCAATTTTTCTTTATTTATATATATCTTTACAACAATTTTTACTCAAGGTAACGCTAGTATCCAACGTATACACCTTCTTTTTTTTGTTGTTTACACCTTTTTTTTTCTTTGAGTGCTGCCACTAGAAGTTTCGTCAGCTCAATTACTTTAATTGTTTGTGATGGAGAAGACCGCGGATGTTTTTGGTAGAGGCACACCTGCTGGCGATGCTATCTATCGCTGCTACGTAAAGCCAACCAAGCCGTCCACGCTCGATCCTCAGCTTGCAGCAGCACTCGCAAAGCGCAGACAGGAGCGGGAGGCGGAAGAGGCCGCGATTCTTCGCCCCAGGCCCATCCCCAAGTCTCAGGCGCCTATCAATCGTCCGCGTGTTGGGGTGGGCAAGCGGCCAACCGAGGAGCAAATTGCAAAGTGGCGCCTGCAAAATATCCCCCACAAGCGTAAGCAGGAGGCGATTGAGGCACGCACGAGGCGGAGCTCGCCGCCGAAGGCTCCGACGTACTCTCGACCACCCATGACGGACGCAGAGAAGGATCGCTTGAATGATATCATGCAATACGGCCGCGAGCTGCCTCCACCGGCGCAGGGACTTACCGGAGCTAATCGTGTCCGCCTCCACAAGATGGACCGTCGCGGTGAGCTGAAGGACCGCTTCAATGAGCTTCAGCATCTTGCCACCAGCGTGAATGCGGAGCTATCTGAGCTACGGTGTAGTGGTGCCTTTGTTCCTCAAAAGGAGTTTGATAATGCGGCGACCAGTGGCAACCCAGTATATGTGGACGAAAATAACAGACTGTTGCGGAACAAGAGCGGGTTGACTATTGTAGAGCAGCGCCAGCGTGAGAGGGAGCTATCAGATATGCTCTCCAACATTATAAAGGAGATGCATGAGCTGGATAAGGAGATAAGTAGAATGCCTATAGAGGGAAGTGCGATTTAGAAAGATAAATATGTGATCGTGGAGC
The DNA here is from genome assembly GCA_030849805.1 of Sergeia podlipaevii. Classification (NCBI taxonomy): domain Eukaryota; phylum Euglenozoa; class Kinetoplastea; order Trypanosomatida; family Trypanosomatidae; genus Sergeia; species Sergeia podlipaevii. The sequence goes on along the minus strand of JASANZ010002064.1, from coordinate 37,347 downwards.
GCAAGTATGTCGCGGGAAAATAATTGCAATCTCTATTTGTGCCTTTTTTTTTACATAGACAAAGAGGAAGGTGATCGTGTGAATGATTGAGATGTGTGCATCTACTGGACTTTATGTATATTGGTCTGTGTATAGAATTATTGTTGTTGTTGTTTTATGTAAACTATGCTACTCTCTTTTGGTGGTGTTGTTGTTGTTGTGTGTAGCTTAGTGAGTTGCAACTTCATTGAAGATATGAGGAGTGGCTGCCTCGATATTTGTTTACTGGACGTTATCAATAAAAAAAAATAATGGTGTGTAGGTTTTCCGGCAAATTAGAGGGGGTAAACATCTCCTTAATGCTTTGCGATGGTTCACTATGATTTATTGTCATTAGTACATTTTTTTAAAAAAAATTCTTTTGTTTTTGCCACTTTTAAAACAACCCTCACGCACGTGGATTCGTGAAAAGCAGCCTTCAAGACTGTATATTAAAAGTACGCACATATACATACCAAACTGTTGTGCATGCAGCTATACAGGGCAGGTCACAATATCTAGGTCCTTTTTTGGCTGTTGGATACCCTTGACGGGCAGGCGTTCGCGTACAACGTACTTTAACGCGAGCCTTTAGATTTAAATTAAAGCAGAACTAGATTCAAAAAAAAATTTTCACAAGATATATCTTTGCTGTTTTCGGCAAAGGAGGGGATAGTCAGTGCATGCTTGTTATTATCACATATATTTATGTGTGATAAAAAAGAAAAAAAAAATTGATCCGCTGTCGCTTAGAACTGGAAAAAAAAAAGAGGATACTTGCTCGTTAACCATTCCAGATGAACAATGACGATAGGGCAGGGATCCTTACGCCACACGCTTGCAGTTCCAGCAGTGCAACCCATTCATCACTGACAATCCAGGCTACACGTCGCTTTGCTGTGCCATCTCATCGTAGCGCTAGCAGCGGTGGTGCACAGGATTGTTTCAGCAAAGGTGCTTGCCACAACAGCAATGCTGCTGACGATGATGATGATGACGATGATGTGTACAGAGCTGGTGCTGCGACGCCGACAACGGACAGCCATTGTACACAACCGACAGTGTCAGGAAATCGAATGACAACTGTAGGTGTAGGGGCTGAAGAGGAGGAAGAGGAAGAGGAGCTTATGGGGGCGGGGACCCCGCAGAGACGCAGATGCATCAGCACTAGCGAGGCTTGCCATTCTTTATTTTTTTCGGAACAATGCGAGGCAAATGATGATGAAGGCCCGTCACTATCACCACTGTATCTCACCCCTATAAGTGTCTGTCATCCTGTTGTTGTGTTTCTCTCCAGTCTTCAGTTGCAAGGGTTTGCTCCAGAACTTATACACGGTCACGGCATCGCCACAGTTGACTTGCTTCTTGCCGCTATTACAACCGAGACAGCGGCGATGACTGTATTGGGCCCGCGAGCATCGAGGCAGCATATTGCGGAACTGTGGAAGGGTGTGCAACGATTGCGGCGCGAGCAGCGCAAGCTTGAGATCTTGCAGGAGCAGGAGCTCAAGAAGCAAACGAAGGCATCCCTTAAAAAAAAGAATGAACGAGCTGGTAGGAAGAGACAGCGGCTACAGCAGAATGGGCAAGAGGCAAGGGAGGACGAGGCACAGATGCCACAGTCGTCGCCCGCCGTTGTGGTTAATGGTCAACTTGAAACTGGTGTAAAGACGAGAAAGAATAGTGGATTATGCTACAGTGCTCTGCGAGAGGCGAGTATGTCTATTGATCGCATCTGTGATGAACTGCTTAGCGGTCTGGGTGGCACCGACAGAGACTCACGAAGACAGGAGACGGAAACTTCCCGAGGGAGGGAGCATGACGCGGATCGTGAGGCTCTACTGATGCAGAAACAGCGCTCTATTCAGTTTATGGATGAGCTTGCGTTTAGTAGTGAAGGGAGCAAGGGTAGTTTTAGGCGACGCCGAATTGTCTCTGCACAGTCTCTTGTGAGTGACACATCTGTAAGTTCTTCCACGCGACTGGATCAAGGTCAAGAGGAAGAAAAGACAAAGAGGAATGTCATTACGCGCGTGGAAGGCGTGATGGTTGCGAGTGGTAGCACTGTACTTGCAAATGACAGTGAAAGGGGAGGAACTGTTACAGGGAAGCGTTCTCCCTGCGGCGCCGCAGAGCTCATCGATGTGGATGCCCAAACGGATGATGTTGATGATAGTGATGACGCGAAGAGCGACGAGGAGCATCTGCAGCAGCAACCACTGGCACAACAAGGTAGCAAAGCTGTTGACGAAGGGAGCACAGAGGAAATAGATGTGTCATGTATTCCTCTGCAGAATGAAACGTCGGAGATACCATCGCAGACACGACATGATGAGTGCGAGGGCGTGGTTCAGACGGCGGCTTCGTCTTCGGTGGAGTCTGACTGGGCCGCCGCACTGCACTCCTTTCTCACGGGCGACACGCCGACTCAGAGCGGTAACACTTCTCAGCAACACCAACCACTACCTGCGCCGCCGCAGTATAGTTCCAACACAAGCGGTGATGTTTCCGACGGAGCTCAGAAGCGTGGGCACGCTCGCGTGATAGTAGAGCGAAGCGGCGCACTCTCACTTGCACTGCTCTCCGCCTCTATGGCAACTAGTACAGCTGTGGTTGGTTCCATCACATCCTCTGCTAGTCAATCGGCAGGAGCCACATCACATGCAGCAGCGGCATTACCAAGGGAAAAAGCGCCGCGATGTTACAGTCAGAATATTGATGCTCATGAGCAGAATGAATTGACCGAACCTATGGTATCATCAAGTGATACGAATTCGATAAAGAGCCTAGCTGAGGCTACATCACATGGCAGCATCACGGATTACCCAGCAGCAGAGGCGAGCAGTCAAGGGAGTGGAGGAGAAGTACTGCAGACTTTGCCTAGTGATAAAGTCGGGGCCACATCGTTCCCGCCGCACCCGCTTTTGTGCAGCGCGAAGGGACAGGAGGGGTGTCGTGACCTTGACCAGCCACCGACGGGTAGCCTACCAATATCTACGATCGCAGGCGTCAACGACATTGCGCAGCGCGGGGAAGTTCTCAGAGGGATGCTTTTAGAGAACATCGCAGGGCTTTTATCACAATATAACTTGGAGATGGCCCGGCTTTACACAGAACAATGCGAAGAGGCAACACCAACCATCTCCACAGAGCACCAATATCGACTGCTGCAGCTTGCGCCGTTGTGTGCATCCCTAACGCCTATCTCTCATATGACAGCCTCTCACACCACACACAGCCTTGTTCAAATCCAAAACGTCTCTTTTGGGAGTAGGGATTGCAGAGAACGAAACACAGAGGATAAGTTAGACCATCAGTGCAAAGCGTGTAATTTGATGGTGGAACCAACCACGACCACGACTGCTCTCGCTTCTCTTTCTACGGATGGAACGATCTCAAATTGTGTTGTGGAGACGCAGCAGCAGCAGCAGCGAAAGCGGTCATCACGATTGTTGGGGCCTTGCGGCAGTTCGTTGAAGAAGGCACACACGCAAGTACGAGACGTTTCGTTGGAGCCTTTTATTGCGTCTGGAAGCACGTGTGATGGTGGTGATGATGATGATCATGGTTGGACGAGGCAATGTGATGCAGCGACACAGGCAATAGTGGAAACTGAGCCTTTTCCTGCTGGTTCTTCTCAGAATGTGATCTTTCACGCTTCCAGTAGAAGTAGTGGAGTGACCCCGGTCCGTGGAGAAGAGGATGTCACCAGAATGGGCTCTTCTCCCTTACCTTCGTCGTTGCCTGTGCGTCAGAATTGCATGAGCAATAAAGAGGGAGAAAACGACAATGGTGGCGACTTCTGGGAGTCCTTTGGACTTGTTGCTCTTGAGTCCCAACTGAGTGAGCTCTTGCAGGGTGTGAGCAACCCTGCCCTCTCCCCAATGCCAACAATGCAGCAGCAACAGCGCTGGCAGAACGAAGGCGACAGTGTGGGGTGCCTTGGCCCCTTGACACATGGCGGCGGTGGCGCATCTTGCAGTGAGGTCATCAATGTGGACGAGCTTGACTCTGCCAGTGATGCACAGGATGAATGCGAGAGGTGTGACATGGAGCGTGCGGGGGAAGAGGAGGAGGGCCGTGGCCGTCTTTGTGCGGATGATGAAGGCGCTGATGAAGAGACGGGGCTGCTTGTTCGGCAGCTGTGCGCGCGCTTCTCAGAAAGTCGTTTGAGCACCTCCACGTGGCGTACTCCAAGCACTCCCCCTCCAGTGGTGAACTCTCCCGCTCCCGACAGATGCGCGACTTCTTTTTGCTTGTCGCCGCCGCCTCCGCCGCGACCACCGCCAGAGCAAGAAGAAGGAAGAGGAGGAGCAGCGAGTACGTCGGCAATGAAAGAGTTGATTGCGTGTATTTCCGATCGGGCCACGCTCGACCGCATGCCGCTTGATGAGGTGCGTGTGTGGTGTGCCAGAATGGGCATTTCTACAGCAGCGCACCGCAGTGGCGCCACTTTGCAGACTGTCCCTAGCGGTGCGACGGTCAGCGCTGCCGGCGGTGGTGGTGGTGATGGCGGCTGGGCAGACGACATACTGTGGGATGACTTTGGCTTAGAATCTTACGAGAAGCATACTCAAGTCCCGAGTGGACACGAGGATTCCATCAGCGGTGCTGGGCAAGACGCGGTGGAACAGACATGCAGGGACGATGAAGCCGAACGTGGGGATATGAGCGGCCTTGTATTTTCTCAAATTGATCTGCTTCCGCAGGCCACCAACGAGAGCGCTGAAGGTGTTCTGGATGCCACCTTTTTCTGTAGCTCGAGGAGTCCCTTGCCATCTTCTGTTGTGCCAAGGCACATGCCTGTGATTGGCGACACCTCCTTGTCTTCGACCTCCCTTACTTCGACTGCTATTAGTACTGCTACTGCTGCTGGTACTATTCCGCTGCAGGTCAGCAAGCGCCGGGCTACAGCTCTAGAGCGAGAGTTACTATGCGAAAGACTGTGGCTCTTTATTGTTCGCGCTCGCTTTTTTGCTTGTGTCGCACCCGCACTCTTGCATCGCGTCCCACGCTTTTCTGGGCTGCCATACAAGCGCGTGCGCGCTACTGACCTAGTGGCTGCTCGCGTAGATGGTGCTGACCCACAGCAGCTTGTGCTAACCCGGGATGATCTCGAGCAGGCTCGGCAGCGAGCAAAGCTAGAGGAGAAGGCGGAAGCGGCGATGTGCGTCGTGGCGGCGCTTGCAGCGGAGGCGGTAGAGTCTACAGAAGCACACTCACGTCACAGCCTAAGTGGCTCTTGTCAAAGAGCCCGAGAGAAGGCAGAAGTGTTGTTGGATGCCCATCAGCAGCAACAGCAGCAGTTAAAATGGTACGAGCGAGTCTTGCTCATGGAACCGACAGATCCCGAGGCTGTTGCGACCCTTGTTCAGGCGGACTTTCCGTTCGTTTCTCACACGTGTGTACAGCAGCTGCTGCTTGACTGCGATATCCCTCTCGGGGTTGTGCCTTCGCGTCGCCTTACGCCGTCGCCACTACCGCCGCAGTCTTTGACGCCGCCGGCTTCCGCTGCTGTTGCGATGTCTCAGGAACTAGAAGAGCACTGTGCACAGGGTGACCGCAGCGGCGTCGCAGCACTCACGAGTGTATCTCTGCTGGGTGCTACCTCCATCTCTCTTCTTGGAGAGGCACAGCAGAGTACTCTGTTGTCGCCCGCACGATCGTCGCGGCCTGAATCTTCACCAGCGACAGCGGCAGCAATACAGGCGAGATCGATGTCGCCAACGGAGCGACGGCGAGCGAACACGCGTGCTTATTTTGCATCCAGGGGCATACCAACACGTCGGGGCTTTAGGGGCCGAGGGGGTCGAGGTAGTGGTGGTGCCTATCGCTGAGATACATAACATGTCTATTTGATGCGGACCGAAGGAGCTACACAAACGTGTATACATATATATATATATATATATATATATGTAATGTTACTCTCAATGTGTTTGTAGCTTATATTTACTTTCTTTTTATTATTATTATTATTATTATTTGCTCTTTGTTTCCTACCCACTATATTCTTACTTTTTTTTTTACACCTTTTTTTTTACTGTTGGTGAATTTTGCGCCTAGTATTGTAAGTTTTTTTTTCCTTTTTTTTCACGTTCTTCTCTGTTCCTTCGATTGCGATTTCACTGTATTATAGCCAACGAGCAAAGAGAATCGAGGAGGAAAAAAAACTAGAAAAGAAACTCACAAAAGGGATAATAAAAATAAAAAACATCAGTTTATCTTTGTACAACCCACCCTTGTTTATATATATATATACGCAAGGTACTACTCGCTATCATTGTCGCCACTCATGTCGAACGCCGCTGCGATGAACAAGGCCGCGCCGCCTCCCCAAGACGCGCTCCAGATGTATGCCGCCTCAGAGACTGACGCCGCTGACTATATCGACAAAAAGTCTGAACTTCGTATGTCCTACAATAGCGAAGGTCACAATAGTGCCCCCGAGGGCGACAATGACATGCAACTGCAGCTGTACAATGACTGCTTTGCGTTCTCCGGTATGTATGATGATGTATCTTACCCCATTACAACCTTGTTCTGCCCCCCGCACCCCCCTGGTGAGCTCCCACCCCGTGTGCAGCTGCCTCCCAGACCTGGCCCGCTATGGCTCAACGACGTTGAAGCTGCAGGTGAGCTGGAACATAACGCACAGACGCGCGTGAGCAAGGTGTGGCGTGGTATCTTGTCTCGCCGCAACCTGCGAAACTCCCGCACATACGAGCACATCCTTAACTACCGTGCTCGCACGATCCAGTGCTGGTGGCGCACCATGGCCGCCCGCCAGCGTCGCCAGAATCTTGAGCAGCTTAAGCGTGAGTGGTGGATGGGACGCGGCCAGAGCTACATCGAGGGGCGTAAGCAGGTCCTTGTGATGAACCTGACCTGGCAGAAGCGCAAGTTTGAAGGCGCCGCGATCACCATCCAGCGTGTCGTTCGCTGGTTCATGCGCAAGGCGGTCATTGCCAACTGCAAGATGGAGGGCGTGCCTCAGGAGGAGTGGCCAGAGGAGCTGCCTATGCCTGTTGAGACCCCAATGCGCCCGTACTTCCCGTGGAGGCGTCGCCGCACCAGTGGTGCGATGGGCACGCTGCAGGGTCTTTCTCCTACTGCATTCGACAACAAGAACGGCGATAACAATGATAATGCTATCGTTATTTCGGATGATGGGGCACAACGCCGCCGCACCATCCTTGAGTTTAAGAAGGTGAAAAGCCCCGTCGAGCCACCGAAGCAGGATGCGGTGGAGGAGGAGAATCAGAAGATGCGCGTGCGCAGCCGGTCCCGTGTGATGAGCCTCGCCGCCCCTGAGGTGCAGTCTCGTCAGGAGTGGAAGAAGGAGAACATGCGCAAAGAGGATCTTGACTTCAACGCTGGCGTGGTGCAGCGTGCCATCCAGGCCCGCCGTTCCGCCAGCAAGGTGCGCACGGTGGAGATCACACACAACTACATGAGCAATATGGTGCGCATCATCATACGCAGCTTCCGCATCTATACCCTTGTGCAGCGCCTCAAGTCGAAGCGCTTCAGCATGCAGCGTCAGGTGCAGGATCGCCTTAACCGCTACTCAAAGAACAAGATTGCGGAGATCCAACACAAGCTGATCTGGGGTAAGGGTCTGCTTGATGCTTGCGCCACTACCATTCAGCGCTGCTGGCACTGGTACCGCTACAACCGCTACGGTGTGCTTCCTCTGCGCATCCAGAACGAACTCAACCGTTGCCGTGGGATTCGTGAGCACAAGCAGGCGGAAGCAGAGCGCTCTGCCCGCGAACGTGAAGAGCTGAAGGCCCGTCTGATGGCTGAGCTGGGCATGGACGCGGAAGTGAAGGCTTCTGAGAATGCATACCCCACCGAGAGTGCTGAGACCCCGGTCGTCGATGAGGAAATGGCCGTTGAAAAGGTGGCCGAGGAGCCCGCTCAGTTTGAAGAGGAAAAGGAAGAAGAGGATGGCGAGTATGTCTATGAATTGCCCCAGCCCCCACGCTATAATCTCATCGATGACTTCCTCGCTAGGGAGGAGGAGCTGCGCGATGCGATGATGAACCTGCTCGAGCGCAACAAGAAGGAGATGACAAAGAAGCGTAAGTACACTCCGTACGTTCCTGAGAAGATCGTTGAGCGCAAGCACGTGAACGTCTACGTGAAGTCTTAAAAGGAGTGCAGGCAAGGCATCACCGCAACAAATAAGAATCACGAGAACATGTAGTATATACAGAGAGCTATCTGTTGCTGCTGTTGTTGTTTTTGTTGAGTTACGGATGAAATATTGTCATCCCCTTTTCTTTTTTATCTTTGCAAAGGCTGTTCGTCACCCCTTTCTCTGATTTTGTGGGCTCACGTACTTGCGCATTCTGTGGTTCAATGCGCAGGCAACTTTTATGAAAGGCTCGATACACGGAAGTGTAGGTGTAGGGTATGAAGAAATATGGACAGGAAGGTACTTGGTACGTTTGCAGTATACACTTTTTTTTCTTGTGGGTGCCAGTAAGAAGATTTTTGTATTGCTGTTAACTGCCTCCCCCCCTTATTATATTTTCTGTTCATTCCCTTTTTTTTTTACCCTATCTTTCTTTTATTTCTACACTCTGTTAAGTTGTATTCACCATGCTTTATTATTATCATTATACTGATTAATAATTATTATTTTTGTTTTTGCTTTCTATGTGGGAGCTGTGTATATATATATATATATATTTATTTATTTATTTATTTTTCATTTGAATTTATTGTTTTGATAGATTTCATATTCTTTTTTTTTTGTCTCTCTGTTGTCTCTTTTCGTGTGATCGATTCTTCCAGGAGACAAATAGTATTGTAATTATTATAATTATTATTGTTATTCTTGCAGGTTGAACATGCGGGCGAGAGAGTGTTCGTTTGAGAGAGAGAGAGAGAGAAAGAGGACTTTTTGGGATCATTGCTTTTCCTTGGATGAGGTGGATGAAATCACAACGTATGTAAACTAGCAAGAAAAGAGAAACGACTGACGAAGAGTCACACACACACACACACACACACGAAAAAGTGAAGAAGAAGAATAATGAATAAACACGTTTATATATTGTGGGTGAATACTGTGGAGTGAACAACAAAGAAAAAAACAGCAAAAATTAGCATTTAAATGGTAGATGAAATTGCATTTTTTTTTGTGTGTGTTGCTATTGTATTTTTGTCTGTGATGCAAAGGACTCTGATGAAGGGGTAAAAAAAAAAAGGAAGCTTGTGTATGTGTGTGTGTGTGTGTGTTTCACAGCAGATGGCAAGGGGGAAAAATAGCGATAAAGGGGAAAAGAATCACACTGTAAAAAGAAGGGAAAATTAGATATATATTATGCATGAGGTAGCTTCTCTGGAACGCCAATATATACTACAACGTTTGGCATACATCTATATGTACGATAGCATTACCATGTTTTATACATCTTTCGATTTCTCCATTTATTTGTTTCCTTCGTTCGGAGGAAAAAAAAATGCATGACATGATCCAATGACAAGTATGGGAGGAAGAAGCCAAAAAAAAAAGCCTGGAAATGTAGGGGAGTGTGGAGGGATGATTCCTCTGGCCGTTACAGTTCGCTTTCGTGCGCTACGATGGAGTGGTTACTATTGCTACGTTATAGCGTGCTTCCCCATATTTTTTTTCGTTTGTTTGGTTTAGTGAGACTTGCTGTTTCTCGCGAAGTTATACTATTTGATTTTCTTATCGCATCTTGCTTATCTACTGCATCTTCACTTTCTCTTTTTTTATTTTGCTTCTACTTTTCTCCCGCCTCAAAACAATAACATTTTTATTAAAGGATCCCTCAAAGTTAAGAGGAGAGTTAAGTATCTGCTACTCCCTTTCACAGGGAAGTATCAACTATCAATCAAAAAAGAAAAACCACTATTATAATAAAAGGAATCCACACGTATATATATAGCAGGAGAAAAACAAGAAAAGAGAGAATATCTACCTTTCTTTTATTGTTTTTCATACCAAACGGAAAAAGAGAAGGAAACCGCTTGTAGCCAAGCTTGTTTTTCCTTTTTGTTTCTTTACATATACTGATAGGATAATCTGAAGAGATTTTTTTTTATTACTTTACTATATTTATATATATATATATATATATTGTTGTTGTAGTCTACTAGTGGCGGTACACTTCAATTTTTTACATCTATACAAGTAGTGTGGCTGCCCTCAACTATTTTTTCTTTTTGCGTTTACGCAACGCGATCTGTTTTTTCTTTTTTTGAAAGCAACAAACAAAACAAAGGGAAAAGAACATCAAATATATATTTTTTAACTAGAGTAGTGCACCAAGAGAAAAGACCATCTAATCCACGACGCATAAGAACTAAGTACAAAAAGAACAGTTGGGGATAGAAAGGAAAGCGCGTATTTCAAGTGTACGTATCAAGGAGCGGCGGGGTTAGCAACAGCCACATCCAATTCGACAGAGAGGAAGCCATCTGCATTCTGTGTCTTGACAGTTGCTTTTTAACATCATAGAACGTTTAGAACAACAACAGCAACAAAAAGCAGCCCCTTTTTTTTTCCTTGGCTATTTCTCTTTTTCGGTCGCCACTTCTTTTCTTTTTCTTAGCTTCTTTGAAACTTCGCTATCCAAGAAGTTTGTATAGCGAGATATATACAAAAAAGGAAGAAGAAGCACGAGAAAAAAAACAAGAAACGTTGCAGAGAACTTTTTACGAAGAAACCTGAATAGCAAGAGCATCGCACCAACCATTGCCTATGCAAGGATCCAACACGGAGAAGCCACCCGCGCCGACCCGCGGTGTCATCTGTCGCCCTACGTTACGGGGAAAGGCGCCGCTTTCAGCGGGCAAGAAGGCCCCCACGGCTCTCCCCAGGCGCCTCTGCCCCATGGACGCTTCCGTCGATTCCGAATCGTCCAATCTGGCCGACATTACCAGTGGAGGTAGTAGTAGCACCCAGAGCCCGCTGCCGTCTAACATTGCTCTCACAAGGAATCTGTTTAAACTGGTTCCTGGTCAGTCTCCTCCCCCAACATCAATCGAGATAGCAGCAGCCGCTGCTGGTGGTGGTAGTAATACACAAGGGTGGAAGTCAGAGCAGTTGTCGCTGTTGATGCGCGAGGAACACGCGAAGCGCCGCCGCCAGCTCACTTCTGCTGAAACCGTTGGCAGCTGTGCTAGCAGTCTGACACCATCTTTCAACCCGCATGAGCGCCAACTCACCGCAGCGGCTGGGCACGGGTCTATTTCCAAGGAAACTTATGAAATTAGAGAGGCGGAGGAGGACGAGGTCCTGTTTACCGATGTCCCCAATACGACAATGGAGAGTGCCCAGGGTACAGCTGTGAGTGGCACACAAGGGATGAGCGCGAGTAATTACAACTTCTCCACGATCCCACGCAGCGCCACAACTGATTCTATGGAGGAACTTGTGCTTGCAAACCATATGCTTACAGATGAGCTACTCCGTGAATGGACAGGCTGGGAGGACCTTCATCTTGTCCTCACCGCAGAGTTCCGCATAGATGCAGAAAGGATGCTGGGGGTGGATCAAATGTCCCTGATGCTGCCGCGCCTGACCTCGCTCCGGATCAGCTATTCCCGCGTTCCTCAGGTGCGCTTGCTTGGGGTTCGCTACATGAATCTGAAACACTTGTGGCTCAACAACTGCCAGATGCAAGACCTGCGTGGCATTGGAGCGTGTGCTCCGAAGCTGAAGGAGCTGTATATTGCTTTCAACTACATCAAGGACCTCACCCCGCTACTTGACCTAGCAGAAACGCTTGAGGTTCTCGATGTCGAGGCCAACGAGCTCAAGGACATGGAGAAGCTCGGAAATGTACTCCCGGCTTTTCACAAGCTCACCTCTCTCACGCTTCAGGGCAATCCAGCCGAAATGCAAGACAGCGTCTTTGACTTTTTAGCGGCTCGGCGCAGCGGTGCTGATGATGCGTCAAAAGAGGCATTCAAGAAAGAGGACAGCGAGGTGGACCGTAGCAACCATCTTTCCCGCGTTATCGCACTTAGGGAGTGGGTGCACGTGATGCTGCCGGATCTGGCTTACTTGGACGACATCCCGCTTGGTCCTGTTTCCGACGCGGAAACGGACACCGAGGCAACACGGTTGACTTCGTTGCGGATAAAGAGCGAGGTGGACGAGGAGGATGATAGAGCTGCAGCAGCAGGTGCGGAGTCGCTACGTGACCACCGCCAAAGACCTGGCACCTCGAAGGCTAGACTGCGCAGTGCGTACGTTGATCCCACAGATGCCGCTCTGACTGAAGAGCTTCGGCTGGTGCAGGAGTGCATCCGCGATTGCGTCTTTGACACTCTCGATGAAACCATGGAGGAGCTGCACTCGGGCCTCTACTCAAGGCCCTCCACATCCTGCCAAGGCGCGCGTCCGCACGTTGCTGGCAGCTCACGCACTGGCCTTGTCACGAGTGGGTTGAGACTAGGCACTTCTCCCGTAGTGGTTGCCGCGCAACGAGCTGGTCGACTTGGCTCTGGTTTAGCCACTCCTTGCTCTGCTACTCTCCGTAGTGAAAGCCTGACCGTGAAGCCTACTTCCTTTGCTACTGCTAGTGCTGCCGTAGAGGCGTCTTCGCTTACAACGGGAGGCGTCTTTGCCGGAAGCGCGATCGCCAGCTTACGCAAGCGTCTCTCTTCGCCGCCCGTTTCCATCCCAGTCACTCCAGCTTCTCCTGATTGTTTGATCTCTGTCAGTGACGTGACGCCGCGCTGCTCAAGAAGCCGTGAACAAGATGAAGTGGAACCTGGCGTGGCGGCGGTGATGGCCTCTGTGAGGCGCAAGATGGTACTAGACAGTGATGAAGATGCTGACGCACTGCTCTTTGATGACGAGGAGGAGGATGAGTGGGAGAGGCTAAAAGCGTCGCTGCGTGAGCAGCACCTGAGCAGTTTTCTGCGCAGAATCGAAGGCGAACGGCCCTTGAGCGTGCAGCTGGATCAGCGACAGCAACGGGAACAGCCAATGCAAAAGCAAGCATCTACCGTTGATGCCTTCGCGATGACTGCGGGTCTCACACCGTGTGGATCCCGTGAGACTCCGCGGCGGCAGTCTGCATGTGGAAGCAATTCACAAACTCAGTATGGTAGCAGCGCTGTTGCTTCAAAGCTCGTCTTGTCGACGTCACGCCGGTACTCGTCCAGTAGTGGCGGTGCGACGCCCTCCATGGCGTCTTTGATGCCACCTCGACCGTCCACGTCGCAGCAGAGTGACCGCATGGACCGTCTGCGCAGCAGGGGATACTTGAGCAGTGGAGATGACGACGATGTGGAGTTTGATACTTTTGTGAAGCGTGAGACGGGCCGGTCACGGCTGCAGATTGCGCGAGCTGGTATAGGCCTTCAAGGTGGACGGGTGGGAATTGGGAGTGATGAGGAGGGGAGCGGTAATTTTGTGAACAGTAACTTTTTGGAGAACCGAGATCGTTTTGCAGTTGTGGAGATTACCGACCTATCTTCTGAGGTGCTGTAAGCAAGTATATATGTATAGCAAAAAAAAAAAAAGAGGCAAAAACAGCATTGATTTTTTTTTTTTTTGCTTTCATCCATTTTTTTTTTCTTCTTCTTTTGTAACTGCTTTTTTTTTTATTTTGTCTGCTTCGCACATCCAGTACAATATATATATATCTGTAAAGCCATATATATAGGTTTGCGTTCTCTCAGGAAACGAAAAAAAGAAAAAATGATTTCTATTTATGTATCTGTATATACTTACAATTAGAAAGGTCTCCTTAGTTTTGTTTGCCGTCGCTATTTCCTACCGTTTTTTTTTTGTTGTTGTTTTGCCCATCATTCTGAAGTCATGACATGTCTTTGCGAATTTTTTTTTTTCCTTTGCTCTCACCTCTCTCTCTATATATATATATAAATGTTCTTTGTGTTGAAGTATATAGTTGGTGTTTGTGAGTTTTTCTTTTTGCTATTGGTGTGATAATTTTTTTTTTTTTTCGTGTGTGTATCTTCTTTTGTCAAATACGTGCTTAGTTTTCATGCTTTTTTCTTTCATGTTTAATGGGGCTGTAATTAGTAGTATTCACGGAAATCAACCTCAACGGGGAAATTCTTGAAAAAAAAAATGCCATGCAAGTTACGCATATCCACCTGAAGTGTAAAATACGAAAGGATGTCCTTCTGTTTATTGAATGATTTTTTTTTTTTTTTTGCTTTTGCACGTGTGATTTATATGCGGCGAAGAGATCTATTGCAGAATTGCATTTTTTGTATTATAATGATATATGGAGAAAATGAATTCATCTGTGAGATATGCTTGAAACGCGAATTCTTGCCTACTGCAATGAATTCTCTTTTTTTCTCCTCTTTTTTTTTAAACCTTGTATAATACAAACACTTTGATTATCTATATCTTTCCTTTATCTTTTTCAATGTGAGTCTCTTTTTTTTTTTCCTTTTCTTCTTTACTTGATTTCACTCCCCCTGACACAAGCCTAATAGAAGTGTGCCTTTGGCTATCACTTTTTGTATATATAGAAGGGCAACAATTTATTTTTATTACTATTTTTGTTACTACTACTACTACTACTACTACTATTATTTACTCCACGTTGGTGATGGGATTGGAACAAGAAAGGACGGTAGCAATAGCAAAAGTACGAAAAATTGAACATCAACGATTGTGTGTGTATGGCTGTGAGTATATACCTAACTATTTTCCTATCTTTTTTTTTTCCTTTTTCTTCCAAAACTGCAATCGCTACAATGACAAGGAAATACAAGGGTGTGCGCCACTTCCCCTTGTTCCACATTTTTTTTTTTTTACCTTCAATGTAATTTAGCGTCTGAGAACGGCTTAGCGGCGCCTATCTAGGGCCGAGTGCTTTCCACAGTTTTCTTTTAGAAAAGTGTTTTTTTTTCTTTTCTTCTTGGGTTGTACTATTTTTGTGAGAGCATTTTTTTTCTCTATCTTTTTTAAACTCTTTTTTTTTTTTTTGCAACTCTGTTTTATTTTTTTCTGCGTATAGAAGGAAGTTGCGTGTTCTTCTGCAAGCGTGCATGAAAGTCTTTTTTTTCTGTACACTTGCTCTTTTTTATTTTGTTTTTGTTTTTGTTTTGCTCTGTGGAGAACAGAAGAACGGGGAAGACTACAAATGGATTTGCGTCACATATGTACATTACCGTTTAAAGAGTGGAGCGCAACCAAGTATTAGTGGTCTTCGTTATATTGTTTTTTTTATATTAATTTTTTTTTTCTTTAAAGATACATATATTTGCTTTTTGTTTGCGCAAGCAACTACGTTGATGTGTTTGCCAGATTTTTTTTTGATGACGGTGAATACCTTTTTCTTCTTTTTTCTTTTCTAGAATAGTTTGTGGTGGTGGTAGTGTATCGCATTCCTTTCCGTCTTCATCTGTTATATTGCTTTTTTTTTCTCTTTACATATATAGAGTTAAGGTAAGTTGGTTCGTTGCATTGAGAGAAATAGAAAAGATAGGAATAAGAGAGGATGTGCGCGACAAATTCGATGTCGCTTTGCTGGTTATTTTCATTATTATCTTCATATATCGATGCTGTGAGGCAACTGCCTTGTCAACTGTTGCGTATGCCCACGGAAACATATTTTACGATTTTTTTTTCTTTTTGTATATTTTGAAAGAGTGAGAAGCACCTTTTTTTTTTTTCGCCAACGTTTTGACTTTGTATCTTTTCCCAAGTGTGGAAACTGACTTATGTTTTTTGCAAGGACATGCCCTTTTTCCCACCATTTCCCCTCACCAAGGTGATATTGGTTTTGCATATACTTTTTTGAAAAAGAAGACAAGAGCCTTCTTGCAAGTAGTGACTTTTATACAGTAGTGCTGAAAACAAGGAAAATTGTTATAAAGTATATCGTTGTGATCCTCCATCCCGCATCTTATTGCTTTCTGTGCTACGTTCTATAAATAAAGGCATATGTGTGAATTGGATGTTGAACAAATTGATGAGACAATATACACAAACGACCACTTGGGAGCTATTGATCTATTGCGTTTCTCATCTTCACTTTTTTTTGTTGTTGTTGTTTTTATATGTCTACGCATCCCTCATTCATACATATACTTATATATTTGTTGGTGTTTCTTTTTTTTCTTTTTTTTTTTTTGATACTGTTTTATTGTTTATTTATATATTTATAGAACTATATATTATATTCCCTCTTTTTTTCCGTGTGCTTTTTACCTGTATGCTGTTTTTATTATTGTTATTTATTATTTATGTTTTTTTTGTTTTTTGCACGCGCGAATATGTGCATGCGAATAGGTGAAAAGAGAGAGAGAGAGAGAGAGAAAAGAGTATATTCTGCTGCATATAAAAAAAATTTCTTTTCTTTTGTGTTGTTGTTGTTGTTGTTGTTGTTTTTTCTTTTGTTTGGCTACACACACTTGAATGTAAAGAAGGTGGGAAGGCTGAAGCGTGCGAAGATCGAAATGCTGGAGGATGACTGTATGTTGCTATTTGGGAAAGCATGAAGCAAACACAAACGCGACGAAGGTTTGGAACTTCTGGTCCTCCATTCAACATGTACGTGTTGACACTGTTATACAACCGTTTCTTCTTTTGTTTTTTTTGAGCAGTTGAAATCATCTTATTTTATTTTACTCTCACAAATAAAATGGAGTGGGAGAGAAAACAAATAAGCTAATCTCTTTTTCTCTTATGATGGTGATGATGATTATTATTATTATTTTTGCTACTTTCAGTGATGAACCCTCAATGAGGGAGAACAGACCACAAAAGAAATAAAAAAGGAAGTCCTTTTGCCACTTTAGCTCCTACCACAAAAGGGGGAGAGTGCTCTTGAAGGGAAGGTACGTGGGAAGTGCGTGGAGGCAAGTCTGTCTCTCTTCTCCACTCATTTTTTTTTTTTGGTATATGAATGGAAATAGTTTGAAGGGAACGACATCAAGGTGCTATCATTCTTTCTCTCCTTTTTTTTCTCTTTTGAGCAAGTTATCGTTCCTTCTTTTTATCCTTTATTTCACTTGCTGTTGTTGTTGGTTCTACTGCTGCCTATTATTGTTGTAGAGTATTTTAAAAAAAGAATTTAAGCGAATCGCAGCACTACCGCATATAGCTACAGACTGTTGTGTTTGTTTTTGATAGTGTCAAAGGGGGGTTTGCTATTATTCATATCTGTACATCTCAACCGCGTTTAAGCAAAAAGATAGGCGTTTGTACGTGCCCTCTGGGTATCTCCCCCCCCCCCCCTCCCTCCGCGGATTTAACAGTAGTTCACGTCGTTTTTTTTCTTTGTTCTTTTTCTTCTTAAAAGCGTATATATATATATAGCAGAATGCCGTGTGAAGGCTGTGGACTTAACGAAGCAGGACTTCAGTGCCCCACCTGCAAGAAGCTGAACTTGCCACCCAGCTTTTTCTGCACTCAGGACTGCTTCAAGAAGCACTGGGGAGAGCACAAGGCCAAGCACACCAATCCGGGCCAGCTCCAGGCAACTATCCCAACCATGACGGAGGCGGACGCGAAGAACTTTAATTTCACTGGTCCTCTCCGCCCAGGCAAGATCACTCCGCGCCGTGCGGTGCCGGATAGTATCGTCAAACCGGACTACGCCACTCGCAACGATGGCGCTTCTCCTGCCGAGGAGAAGGATCGCGGGAACCACAAGGTGCCTGTGTTTAACCTCAAGCATCTGCACGACGACTACAACGATGAGGAGCTGCGTAAGAACTGCGATATTCTAAAGATGAGGCGCGTCTGCGCTCTTTCTCGAGAGGTGCTGGATGTTGCCTGCGCCGCGGTCAAACCTGGTGTGACGACCGATGAGATTGATCGCATCGTGCACGAGGCTACGATCGAGCGTGGTATGTATCCTTCTCCCCTGAACTACTACAACTTTCCTAAGTCTGTGTGCACAAGCATCAACGAGATCATCTGCCATGGTATTCCGGATAACCGCCCACTTGAAGAGGGCGATATTGTCAATTTAGACGTTTCGTGCTACCTTGATGGGTTCCACGGCGACCTCAACGAAATGGTGTTCGTTGGGAAACCCGATGAAGAGAGCATAAGGGTTGTGCACACTGCCTACCGCTGTTTGCAGGCTGGCATTTCCATAGTGAAGCCGGACAACCTGTACAAGCACATTGGGGACGCCATCGAAGATTGCGCTGACAAGACTAGCTGTGGCGTGGTCCGCTCCTACACCGGTCATGGTGTAGGTCACCTCTTCCATACTTCGCCGACTGTGTGCCACTACCGAAACAACAAGAGCCCTGGCATAATCAAGACTGGTCACGTCTTTACTATTGAGCCTATGATCAACGGTGGTACCTGGCAGGATGTGACGTGGCCCGATAACTGGACGAGCGCTACGAAAGATGGCAAGCGCAGTGCCCAGTTTGAGCACACGATGGTGTGCACTGCCGATGGCGTGGAGCTGCTGACAGACTGGAAGGATGGTATTCCGTTCTATCAGCGTCAGCTGAAGGGAATGGGAATTCCACTTCCAGAGCTTCCTTAATGGGCAAAAAAAAAATGGTAAGTGGAGGAACGCCAGTGACCTGTAGCGAACTATAAGAGAGAGAGGGATAGGAGGCCGGATGCGCAGGAGCATATGATCCATAAGGTGAGGAATTCAAAGCATTCTTAGAAGTAGCGCTTTGTTGTTGTTAAAATGGTAACGTACACTTTTTAAAGTTGTTTTCAATGGCTATTTTTGAATGACGTTTTGAATATGGGGTGTGCGTACCAGCACGAACTGATGACTTATATTGAAAAAGAAAAGAGAGGAAATACGTGATGGCGCGCTCCCTTCCCTTTCTTTAAAATCTGAGATGTCATCAAATGCTGCTTACTACCACTACAATTTTCTAAATAAAGAAACAACAAGGGCAGTGCGTATAAACGTTGATAGTGCGCTTGCTGTAGTACCCCCCTTATTATTATTATTATTATTTGACATTTACTCGATATGATGTGGTAGTTCTCTACCAACTCTGTCTTTCACGTATCATTGATGGGCATTTATTGGCTAGAGGATGATTTAAGGCTTTTTTTTAAAAAAAAATCCTCTCTCCTTTTTTCTCTTCTTTTGCTGTGAAGCAGCACAGGCTCAATACACTTTTTTTTTTTTTTACACAACTATATACTCAGATACACATACAACAGCAAAGCGTGATACAGCGCAAACGAAAAAAAAAGGCAAAAATAAAGGAGCCTCGTTTTCTCTTTTCTCTATTACATATAGATGCAGAGGGAGGTGATTAAGTGGCTTCAGTCGTTGGATCTAACAACGACGGTGAAGAACCCTCGCCGAGATCTGGCAACTGGCTTTACTCCAGCTGAGATTGTTTCGCGTTATGCTGATGACAACACACTTTCCATGCACAGCATCTCCTCTGGAGTTTCAAGCGAAGCAAAGCGAAACAACTGGCGTTTGGTGATGAAGGCTCTTACAAAGCTTGGTTGCGCCACTATCAGCGATGCACTAGTGGACGCGGTCTTGAGACTGCAGCCCAACGCGGCGGCCACTGTACTGGAGGACATGTATGAGTTTTTTACAAAGAGGACTTTACCCATGCGCAGCATCGACGCGTACGGCGCGAACGGGGCATACCTGAGGCCTGCGGACACCAAGATGGCACGCGTGCTTCTTGAGACTACAGGCGAGGTTGCTGTTGGAGAAATTCCAGGGCGTGCCGCGGACGATGGGAACAACGGTACAAAGGATTTTCTAAACTTAGAAGAGGATGAGGACGAGGAATTCAATCGACAGGTGGATCAGCTGGCTGCGGCTGTTGTACAGGAGAAGCTAGCGCTCACGGCCAACGCAGAGCTAGCAGGGGGTACAAAGCCTATTCAAGAACAGCCTCGCTACACACGACCAACTGCTGCGGCGTTGCTGAAGAATGCGAACGGCCCACGCCACAACGTGTCTCTGCGACGGGACAAGTACACCCAGGACGAGTTTCTTGCAAACGAGCACAATGAACGTATTTTAGCCCAACACGCCGTGATGGAGAAGGCCATACGAGAGTCAGAGCCGGCACGTCAAGAGCAATTAATGGGGTTTGTGCCCCTTACCACAGTGCTACGAGGCCCCTATAGTACCGCGCGTCTGAATCGACAGCGCCGCTGGCGCCGCAAGAACGGAGAAGACGGCGGAGGCGGCGTTGGCGGCGACGATATCTTTAGCGCGAGCTTCTCGAGCACTAGCGCTGCTGGCTCCGGTGGGATTCGCCGCGTGGAGGTAAATGTGCTTGGTGATGCTCTGTGCACTGCATTGGAGCGCAACGGGGTCTTTGTGAATGGCGGCGAGCGTGCGCAGGAGAAGTCCATTGAGGCCTTTGCGGCGTGCAACTTTGACATTCGCCGTGGCGTGTCCTCCATTTTGCGGGATGTCCTGGCGGCCCATCATGAGCTGGTGGTGCTCGTGGAACTGAGTGGCGGCGCTGGCGGCGAGGGAGGCGACTTGTTAGACGACGTTCTCACAAGTGTCATTGCACACCGCGACGCGCTAAGTGTGGGCACGATGGAAGCCTGCTGGACCGCCTTGGGACAGAACGTGGATGGCATAGCGGCGTGCATCATGCACGATGCACACACATACGGGTATCTGGTGCAGGCACTGGGATACTTGTTTTCCCTTGAGTCTGCGCAAGTCCCTCTTCTTCACGTGTCATCGGCGACTGGAGACCATAACACTTCGTCTTCCCCCACGCTGTCTTCTGGTGTGCCGGAGGGAGGGGGAAACCACATGCTTCGACCTCTTGCGCACGCACTCGGCCGGCACCGCAGTCAGAGCGTTGGCTACGCACTTCTATCCTCTGCACGCCGCACCTCTGCCAATTATCACGACTTAGTCAAGTATTCCCCCATTGGATCGATCTCTCATCAGCACCAGCCCCACGTTCAACAGGCGGTGTTGCTCGACAAGCAAGCTTTCCATGTTGCCTCGGGCTTTGTGTTTTTCAGCCGTCTTGGCGAAGCTCTCGTTGCCGCAGAGCAGAGGGTAAAACAGAGAGCTGCGCCGAAGCAGCTATTATTCATTGCGCAGCGCGGTCTCATCGACTACTTTCTTCCGTCTGCCAGTCGGGCACTGTTGCCTAGCGGCACGACCGCCATCGTGGAGGCTGTCGCGCGTGTCATTGTTTGTAGCGTCGTGAACCCCGCGGCGTCTGACCAACGCTCTGCCGAGGATGCCAATCTCGACACACTGCTCGCTCAGTATGTGCAACCCATGGTGATGGGAACTGCGTCGTCGTCGTCGTCACCGATGAATGCTAGAAGCAGTGGTGATTCTACAGACTGTGTGGTCAGTGCTGCTGCTTCTGCAGCGGCTTCAGCATATTATGGCGGTGGCGCTGCGCGGGTTAGAGGTCGTAGTTTGACTCACTCACAACGGACCCAGCGATGGTGTCTCCTCTTCTATCATGTGCTGCGGCAACTCTCTGATGCTCGCGCAGAAGACCCAGCGCCTCCTCTCCTGCTGCCCGGTGACGCAGAGGATGGCAAACCACTTTCACCGCTTGCTGTCCGTGCACACGCCATGGCACTGACGTGCTTGACATCTGAGCAGCGAGCTATGCATGAGGTTGGTCTGGCGCTATTAAACCAACTCACTGTATGGAACTGCTTGAAGATTGCTTTTGCTGGCACGGCTTCTCTTGTGCTGGCACCTATCGTTGAATCCAGACAGAGCGGTGTGAAGTGCGAGTTTCTATCTCGAGACGCGAGTAGTTGGGAACTGCGTGCAATCGCACTGGAGCTGCTCACTGTCACTTTTCGCAAGACTGTCGCAGTGCTTGTTGCGCGCGATGAAGAGAAAAATGCCGGCACCACAGGTGATGATGCCGCAGATTCTGCTGCTGTTGCACGCTCAGGCGTGATGGAGCTACAGTTGAGTGAGCTTGATACTGCTATTGCGCTATGCCTTCGTTCATTCTCTCGCGCACCGCTTTCTCTCCGACAGCTCGCGCTTGGCATTGTGGGTCGTAGGCTGCTACCAGACTATCAACCCCGCGTCGCCTCGGCGTGGCTTCGCATGCTGCGGTCGTTCCCACACAACGTGTTTAAGCAGTGCTTGCTGCCTTATGAGGATCAGCCTAAAGATGTGCGAAGGAACACTGCAGCACCCACGACGATTCAGGGTGGCGCTGGTGGTGGTACTGCTGCAGCAGCAGCTCCTGCTAGTGTCCTTTACCACGTTAGTGCGCTTGCTGGGAAGGCTAACCCTCTCGGCGGTGCCTTGGGGGCTGCACCGGCTAAGCGCGGTGGCCACACTCCGGCATCTATGTCGCCTCGTACCGCTGTGACGTGGGACACAGAGGATGGGGGCATGGATCACCCCTTTCCTTGCGCTGCCGCCTCAACTGGAGGAGGGGCGTCGGCTGAGCAGTCCTTGTCATCTATTACGATGCTCATTGGCCATGTTGAGTCTGCCTACGTGGTGGCGCCGCTCAACCAAAGCTGGGATACATTTGGAGTGGTACATCTGCTGCTTCAACGTGTCGAGCAGATGACTGAGTTTGAGGCGCTCTCTATTGTGTCTGCTGCGCTGCTGAGCCCGCAGAAACTGGATGTTCAGCAAGGGCAGCTGCTTCACAACATGCGGCTTGCCTTGCTGCCTGCGATGGGAGAAGGAGCTGGTGCAACACTGCTAAACAATGGAGAAGACGAGGACGAAGGAAAGTCTAGACTTTACGCCAAGGGGCACGCGCCGGAGGAAAGTAGCACAAGATGTTACATTGATGAGGAGCTCAGCGATAAATCAGAGTACGACCTCACTGTTACACTCCGCGACCTTGTTCTCTCTCAACACAGCCGATATGCACGGGGCAATAGCGACGAGGACGAGGAGGGATTTCGTGGTAGCAACGCGGGCGATGCCATGGTGAATGTCCCCGAGTTTTGCAAAGATGGCGGGGACGTGGCTGCTGTGTTGACAGAACCCGCTGGCGATGGAGAGATGCTGACCTCGAACTTCTGGATATCTGCTTTGAAGCGCCTCTTGCCCCTCATTACAGCCGCCCTCGACGGAGAAGACTCTGACGAGCAGCGGGGAGAGGACGAAGATGACGCAGTGCCGTTTCAGACAGCGGCTGAGCGTGAGATGGCTGTAGCGATTCTCTTCACACTGTTTGGTCGCTATGCGCCTCCGCCACCTGGTACCCCCAATGGACAGGAACTGCTTGACCTCGCGCTGCGGTGGGCTGAGAAATAGGCGCATTTCGATTATTTTTAAAATGTTTCAGCTGTTGCTCGCTAGCCCACACAAAAAAAAACATACATACTCTTTTGGCGACAAGAACTGTTAGTGCTTTTATGCGCACGTATATATATATGTGTGTGTGTGAGTGTGGTTGCGTAGGGACATCGATACGAAGGTGTATGCGTGTATTTGTGTGTATGTTGTAGTATGTATAGACTACGCTTCATTATTTTCTTTTCATTATTTTCGTTTTCCTTCTATTTTATTTTTTTGCAGGCAATGGAGCACCATTACATGCGTGCTTTTCTCCCCCCCCCCCTCCTCCCACATCCCACGTACTCTTTTTTTTTTCCTTCTTTTGTAGGGATTTTTTGTTGTTGTCTCCCACCGTTACTCTCGTTGTGCTCTGTTGTAATGTGATGGTGCAGGGAAGATATGTATTTAGTATTATTGGCGAGAGTCTTACTAGGGAGTGGGGAGGAGGAGGAGGAAGAGGAGGGGGGAACGGGGAGGATTTACTGTAGCAGGTTCATGAATGTGCGTGTGTGTGTGTGTGTGTGTACGTGCGCACACAATATGCAATAAGGCAAAGGAAGATACTGAAGAAAAAGAAAAAGGAAAAATGTGTCAAATATATATAGAGGAGTGGGTGGTTTCCATACTCCCTTCCATCTGCTCATCGATGCGGTGCTCTTTCAAGATTTTTTTTGCGTCCCACTTTAATGTCTGTAAAGTCGCGAAAGAAGCATCACCGGCGTTCTTTTTTTTATACACCTCCTGCTGTTGTTTTATGGTCTTTCCTTCTTCCATGTGCTCTCTTGTTTTTATTTATTACAATTTCAAATTTTCTTTTCTTTTCCCTTTACAAGGTAACCTTTTTTTTTTATCACCGCCCACACTTCTCGGATCTTAGTACGCAAGTTCTTCATATCTCTCTATATATATAGTTTGCTTTGATCTGATTTGTTCCCCCAAAATATCAACCGGCATATCTTAGTTTTGTATCTTTTCTTTTCTCTTTCTTTCCGCCTTCAAAAAGAAAACAATCATCTTTCTTTGCTTCTGCTTTAAGGCATACGCTCAGAGACAGTTTTTTCTTCATATATATACTTAGAGGAACACTGAAGCCTTAAGCATCTTGAAAGTTTGATATATACATACATATATTTCTGAAGATCATGGTCATCCCTTTCCAAAACTCAGCCCTTTGTGTTTTAGGGCTCTTTGCCCTTTTTTTCACCATCACCACTACGGTTCACGCTCAGCGTTCTTTTGAGTGTCAAGACGTGTGGTATGGGCCAAGCGCCGATAACGATGTCGTCAAGTGTCTCACCAACAGCAATCGTATCAAGTCACAGTGGACGTACTACATCTGGCCTGCAGTCACCGTCCTTGTATTTCTCTTTGCTCTGATTGGTCTTGCCATTATTTTTATCTGCCGCTGCTACAATTGCTGTGGGTGCTGCGCTGAATGCATTAATCCACAGGGAGAGGAGAAGCGCCGCAGCGCACGTTGCACGTTGTGGATGTGGACCATCTTTGTCATCCTCTGGGCCTGCGCTGTGGCCGTCCTCGTCATTTATGGTGCTGAATTGCTTATGGATAATGCTAACAAGACTCTTGACAATCTTCAAGATGGTACTGTGGGCTACTTTTCGAACGTCAAGGGCGAGGTGGAGATCTTGCTCACTGATTTCTCGAAGGTGCCTCCGCAGCCGCTTTATGTGGATCTGAGCGCCTTCGATGAGGTTGAAGACCAGTTGGACGACAACATCAACACTATCCGCAGGGACTACTTCAAGTACTTTAGCGCGGCTCGCATCGTTTCATACTGCGTGGGTTCTGTTGGCGTTGCGCTTGCTTTCGTCATTCTTGTTTTTGCCTTCTGCCGTTGCGAGAACTGCTTCTGGCCTGTGCTTTACAGTGGTGTCTACTACCTCTTCGCCGTTATCTTCTCTCTTCTTGCGATTGTTTTTTCCGTTCTGTGGTACGGGCTAACTGCAGGTTGTGGCGAGGTGACCATTCAGTATCTGCGTGAGCCCGGTATCTTTCAGTGGTATTTAGTCCCGTGGTGTAATAAGAAGTTCGATTTTGAGACGGTTCGTTCCGATGTGGCGAACGACGTCATAGAGGCTTCCAACATGGCGTGCACTCAGCTTCTTGAGTACTGCGAATCCAACCCGGCCACCACTTCCTACGACTATCTCCTCGCCCCAAAGAAGATCTTCATGTGCGGTACCATCGATGGTAACATTTTGTCGTATGCAAGCATGTGCACCAATTTGGATGATGTTGTCAGTGCGGTGCGAACTACCTTTGCAAAGCCGATACTCAGCAACACCCTCTGTGCCAATCAAACCGGCTGGCAGTATCAGGAAGCGTGCACAGTTGCCGAGTGCGCCGAACGTTGCGTGGACATGACCAGTCCCGACATCCAGGGTAAGAACTGGTCCACGCAGGTGATTCAGGCGGCGAGCTTTGCTCAGAACGTTAGCACTGCGCTTTCTCTTGTCTTGCCCCTGGTAAGTTGCAACTTTATCATTGACAAGGTAGCCTATGCAGTTGAGCAGCCCTCCAAGGTGAGCCGCTTCTCATTCCAGCAAGCTTCCCCCGATGTTTGCAATAACCTTAACACTGCCTCCGTCATGCTTGGCTCCGGCTTCCTTGTTGGCACCCTGATGTTTATTTTGGGCATCTATGTGCTTCATCGTGGCAGCTATCTTTGGGCTCCTGTGACTGACAAGGTGTAAACGTCGAAACAACGATCGGGAAAGAAAGGAAGGAAGAGTAAAAATAAGGGGAATGTCAAGGGGGGGGGGAATTATTTGTGTTGTGGCGCATATGTATATCAAAGGTAAAGACCTCAAGAAACGGGGAATGCTGAAGATTATGAGAGAATGCCTCTGCGTATGTGTGTGTGTGTGTGTGTGTGAGAGGGAGAGTACGATAGAAACGAGGGCACGATAAGCAGGAAAAGGCAAAGGAGAAACAAAACTAAAACAAACAAACAAAAAAAAAGACAGACACTGGCAAGCAATAGGAGAGTTGCAAGTGGGGCTCTACTTTGCTGATGTTTTTTGTTTGTTTGTTTTAAAAATGCCTTTTGCTGTGAGCCAACAGAACTCCGCGCGATAGCAAGAACATGTTGCTTTTTTGACATGTATAACGGTCATTTTTTTTTTCTCTCTTTCTTTTCTCTTGCTATTTTTTTTTTTTTGTTGTTCTTTCAAACTATCCCCCTTGTGCACGCGTGCTTTATATACATTTCTATTTTTTTCTTTTTTCTATTTAAACGACTCCCCTTCCTCACCCCCAACTTTTTGTTTTTCTCTCTTTTTCCCAAAGAGATGCATGTATATAAAGGAGTCTGTATTTTTTTATTTTATTTTTTTGCGGGGAAGTGTGTGTATGTATTTGTTTCCCTCGCGAAACCTACAAACGTGAACAATGTATATGGAAAGTTAAAAAGGTACATTAAGAAGGAAAGCAATCAGAATAAAACGGATAAAGCTTCGGTGAAAGTAAGCATACTTGATGTACATCTTGAACTGGGAGAAGGAAGGGACATATAGCAGCTCACAGAAAATGGTCATGTCTGTCTGCCCTGCCTCTTGCAACGCCGCGTTACGCTTTTCAAGTTTTTTGTCAGTCATTTTTACTTGTACTTTTGGTTGCTTAACGTGTGATGTGCTGTTATTATAATGGAATGGAAATGTTTGGAAATAGCAAAGCAGCATAAGGAGACTCAAGGAGGGAGGCAGAACAGCTATTGTTGCACTGTAGTTCACCTCTCCTCCCTTACCTCTCCTTACTGTCCTCTACGTGCCGGTTTATACCCTATCCTGATGCTTTCTCTCTCTCATTATATACAAACTACTTTTTTTTTTGTAATGCGCGTTTGGCCTTCATGGTGAGGTCATTATATAGGGG
The DNA here is from genome assembly GCA_030849805.1 of Sergeia podlipaevii. Classification (NCBI taxonomy): domain Eukaryota; phylum Euglenozoa; class Kinetoplastea; order Trypanosomatida; family Trypanosomatidae; genus Sergeia; species Sergeia podlipaevii. Next base: position 10,219 of record JASANZ010002064.1, on the reverse strand, counting down.
CACTGATACTCTTCTTGTGTTGCGTTTCAGATATTCAGTTGTTCATGATTTCTCTGACTTGTTTTTCCTTACACATGTGAGGCCTTTTTTTTTCTGATGTGTGTGCTCTTTTTTTTTTCTTTTTTCTTTTATGGGCGGCATAACCGAGTTGCGTGGCATCGCATATTTATTCATTTGGTAACTCATATGCAGTATATACACAGCACACGAAAATGCTTTACATGTATAAAAATAATTTTTTATGAGCCTTATATTCAAGGGACATCTAATTTTTTGTGATTTCTTCTTTCTCTAACTTTCTACTCTCTCTATTGTTATAGCCCTTGAGTTATCAAATAGTATTTGAGCCGAAAGGAGGGGAAAAAAGATGAAAAGGTCACGTTTTTTTTTCTTTATTATATACATTTATTTGCTTGCTTCACCCTTTTTTTTTCTTTGATTGATGTCATTGCTTGCTTTTTCTTGTGCATTGTTTACAAAAAAAAAAAAAATCAGCGGCTCACTTTTGAAAGATGTGATACTTTTTTCTTTTTTTAGTGGGTATATATTTGACTCTTGTTTTGATTGAAAAAGAGCAAAAGGATTTTTTTTACTTTTGTTTATGATATACGCAGAAAGAATGTTTATAGCATTTGCTGATGCTTTTGTGTGTGTGTGTGTTTGTGCGTACCTGAGCGTATTTCCTTCGTATGGTGACATTCTTTCTTCTCATGAAACATTGTCAGTTCCATACATTTAATGAGATATCTAGAGATGCCCAGAAACAGGAGTCGTACCTCCCACAAAAACCACCAAAAGATGCAGGACAAACAATACACAATTTTATCTGTATATATATATACATATACATATACATATATATATATATATATATATGTTTTCATTTATTTATTTATATACTGCTGCTGTCCCATTGCAACTTCAGTGCAATTATTTATGAAAAAAAATGGGATTGCGAGGAAAAATGTGAGTGTGAGTACAAACTATAATAGCCCGGTGTGGCGAAAGGCAAAAAGAATTAAGTGAGAGGATCAAAAGTTCGTGATCGAAAGAAAAGACAATATGATAAAGGATGGGGAAAAGTTCTTGCAATATATGGTAGTATTAGTACGGAGCTGACGATCAAATCAAATAAAACATATATGCTTACTTTTATTCATGCAGCTGTAAGCCACCTACACGTTCCGTGTAGTATTTCTTTTTTTGTCATTAAAGTCCTTTTTTCAGGTTGATATCATGAAATCTGGGTACGTGAGGAAGGAAAATAGGAGAAAACATATATATTTCTATGACGTACCTTTTACGCCTTCTAGCCAACCATGAAAAAAAAAAAGCACATATACACACTACAATACTTTGTGTTGGATGCTTGATTATTTTCTCTTTTTTTTATGTTTGTTACATTGTATGAATAGCAAGGACAATAGTGTGCGGAACACTTCATCATCAAGCGTTAAAGTGCTACTTGTTGTGTAGGACACATCCTTTTGCTGCTAATTTTGTAAATCTCCTTTTTTTTCCTTTTCATTGCTAATATGTAGTGCATATTATCACTTAAGCCGATAGATCGTATCACAAATACTGGCAATTAGTAAGACGAGAGAAACCTCCTTGATATATATATAGATAGACAGATAGAAAAAAAAGGAAAGCACAGAAAGGAACGTGCTAAATACGCTTGAAGTAGACGATAGAGGGGTACTTCGGTTACTTTTGAAGTCACTCCGATTTTTAGTATAGCCAACAAATTTTTCACATATTTTGCCTCCTCTCTCTTTTTTTTTTTTTTTTGCGCTTGGGCGTAAAGGAAAAAAATGAACTTTGATGACTCAAGCAGCAGTGAATCCTCGGTAGAGGGACGCCACTCTCGGATCGCCCAGAAACAAGCGCCACTTCGCTCACATGTCGTAGACTCGCTAGTTTTTGAGGAAGATGAGACACTCGCTGAATCTCGGTACACTCAACCGAAGCAAGCAGGAGCTTCTTCTTCTTCAGCTGCTGCTGCTGCTGTCACATCACCTGTCTCCCAGTCAATGATGCAGAGCAGAGACGATGAGGAAGAGGATAGTGAAAAGAGGAAATGTGAATCGCATGATAGCAGCAGCACCACGTCTTCTTCTTCATCGGAGCGGCCTCGTGGAAGACGCGGACTTCCGCTGCCGGGTCTCGGTTCCCACCACAACGTCAATGTACATTGTAGAGAAGGCGGTATTGTTGGACAGCGTCATGAGCAGCCACAGACCACTAGCACCCAGGCGGTGTCAGCGGGGACAGCAGCAACCAAGACAAAAATACGCGCCTTTGTAGCTGTAGATTCGGAAGATAACAGTACCACAGCTACTGACGCTGCCGGCGCCGTCGCGCCTGCACAGATGCCTCATCGTCTCTCTATGCGCGGCGGCGGCATCGAATCAGATGATGAAACAGTCGACGACGTATCGTACGAAGACGTAAATGCCGCTGCAGGCGCAGGGGCACACCACTTGTCGAGCTTCAGCAGTGATAATAGGGCAAGTAGCAGCAACAGCAGCAAGAGCGGATTTAGTTCAATGAGTGAACAAGTGCAATATGGGCTTGATAAAAATGAAGAGCAGGATACGTTAACACCAGTAGCAGTAGCAACATCACTACCATTCGTTGAGGGAGGAGTGGCAGGAGCAGGAAAAGCCACACAAGAAGCGGCACGTTCTCGCTCCAACAGCAGCGAGCACAGTAATCCCTTGCGCCAGGGTCACCATTGCTTGCATCCTCAAACACAAGACGCGAGGAATAACTCTTTTTCTACGCAAGACCACGAGAGTAGCACGTCATCCGCTGATTTGCCTGACTTTGAGATGCCTCAAGCCCGTGGTGGTAGTACTCACCCAAACGTTGTGCCACGCGACAGCAGCAATGATGATGATGATGATGATGAGACTGATAGCGAGAGAACACCCATGCGGTCACTTCCTACTCTGCGTGACAGTGGGCATGATAAGGTGAAGCCTATGGAGCTCGATGAGACACAGTTCTCACATGATATTGAGAACGCGCAGAGCGGCGAAAACGAAGAGGGGGACGCCAGCGACGACAACTCTATTGCAGCTCAAGAGGTGCCCATTGAGGAGACTACGGCTTGGAATACATGCCTTAAAACATTGCGCTTGGTTGATGCTACTCCTCTTACCACCGCTTACCACTCTACGGTGGCACTGCCAAAAACCGATTATGTGCCAGACCTAGTGAAAGTGATGTCACTCTTCCAGCGAGCTGGCTACGCCGAACATCGGGCAGACCGCTCTGCCATGCAGCGTCGTGTACAGCGTATTGCATACTACATGCTTGAGACACAGCAGGCACTGGAGGAAGCCGGACTTGTGAACAGGGACGGAGATGTCGAGGAGGATGGTGGGAAGGAATCTGTTTGCGCAGGTGTGGTGGGCATGCATGTCGATGCATCGTGCCGCCTCGTGGCGGAACTTGACTTTCAGCCCTTTAGTGTCACCTTATTAGATGTCGTAGCCTTTGCCTCAGAGCCTCTTGCTGAGTCCGAGTTTATTGCGCTGCTGCGCAGCGCCACTCTCCGCGTGGCTTCACTTCACCAGAACGGGTTTGTACACGGGGCACTACACGCTGCGAATGTTCTCTTTTCTTTAGGTGATGGCCGCTGCACCCTCACGCAGCCCGCTGGTATTGCTACCACGAGCCTCGCCTACCCAAGTGACCCCTCCTTTCTCTCTCTCGCGCTTGCTGGTCGGATGGAAACTGCGGTGAGCCATATATGGGCAGATGGTGGTGCGCCACCCACGCCTGGTAGGCTTGGTGAGAGCTCCCGCTTAGACGCAGAGGAGAAGCTGGCGCTGCATGCCATTGAGATGTATGACGACGAAGGTCACAACATTCTACTTGCACACGTGCGACCACAAGACGACGTGTACGCACTTGGAATGCTAGCGCTGTTGCTGTACATCGGCGCACCAGCGTTACATGGGACGACACTTCAAGAAGCACTGAGCACGCTCGCGAGGGATCTCAGCAACGAAGACCTCTATGTCGCCATTATGGGCACTGCGTACACTCGTAACCGCCGTGCACGAGCCGCGTACTCTGACGAGTTCATTGAGCACTTGGAATTGTTTCTTTCTGACTGTGTGAATGCGGGAAGGAGCGAGGATAAGGGGGTAACTTACAAGGACGCAATCTCGCTCTTGTCACATCCTCTCTTTGCTCAGCATCGTCTTGAGAGTGATATGGCGGATACAAGCAACACTACGACAACAACGGAGCGTGAGCGGCTTGCTATGAAGGACACTGTACATCGTACAGTGTATGCAGTCGCTCGCATCGTGGACAACTGCCGCTCCCACTGTGGTACCTCCCCATACCTTCCGCGGCTGCACCGCAACTCCATCTTTGCCAATCGGCTTGCCTCGCTGCGTGACTCGCTGAGAGACTTGCTATCAGGAAAAGAAGGCGGCTCTACAGCTGCCGCTGCCGCTACTGCGTTCCAGGACATTAGCAAATATGAACGGTGCAACGAAACGCGCAACCACCGCGTGGCGGAGCTGTTTTTTCCTGCCTGCTCTTCACTGTTGGGTATCACAGCATCCGCAGCCTCGAATGCTTCTTCCTCTGACCTCTTGAGCGATCGTCAAGAGAGAGAAGCAGTGCAGCGTGCTGCCCGTGAGAGGCTCGAGCTGGATAGTGGGTGCGTTATTTTTCCGCATCTTCGCTGCGTCGCGTTTAAGGAAAACAAAAACGCTCTGCTTACCCTCAGACGTGACGATCTACAGTGCATCGCGGAGGACAATATAGACACCTTGTTACTTCGGGATCTTGAGAACTGCCGAGTGGAGGTGCTTGCCGGGTTCCGCTATATCATGCTGGCTAACATTAGCCATTGCGAGTTGCTTCTTGGACCAGCCTTGGCTTGCTACGCGCGGGATGTGCGACACTGCGCACCGCTTGCGGTTGGTGCTTCTTATGTGCTGTTAGACGACGTATCAAACGTGGCATTGCATTACCCAGGTGTCAATCCACCTGAGTACGTACGCCGTGGTGCCGTGAGGTCTCTTGAAACGAATGCGTATTGTGTCTCTTATCCAGGACTCACAGAGGACTACAAGCGCGTGTGTCAACCGCAGGAGATGTCCGGGGCGATGCCAGCCCTTCTACGTAGATTTCAGCAAGTAAAATCTGTAGAGTTGTCAACGATGAGAGCAGCGACCACGCAATCGCTTCAGCAGCGGAGTAATGGTTGTAGCAATAGGTCTGTGGATCGTCTAGTGCCTGGGGGCTTGGACTGTGCTACGGGCGTAGCGTCGTCTATTGGCGTGGGACGCACCAGCTCTGGAGCGGCAGACGACTCCCGCAGCAGCGCGAGCATGCTCACTGGGTACCTCAGTCTTCTGAACAATACGACTGTCAATGAGAACTGCAGCAGCAGCGATGACGACGATGACGGGGAGGAGCGTGGTGATGCACACGGCAAGCCAGCGAATCGGAAGTTGGAACTACTAGGACTGGAGCGCCAGGGCCATGACTACCCATATTCACATCCGCTGGCGGCGTGTGGGGCACATTTCTCGCACAGAGACGATGGCGTGAGTGACTGCACGTATTATTACAGCGAACTACGCGACAAGTACGTGACGATTGCCGATGTGCACGGCACTAGTCAGAACGCGGAGGATAGCGGTCGTGGAGAGAAGGAAACTTTTGAGCATTTAACGCGTGTGTCGGAGATGTACGCTAGTATCCAAAAGGGAGAGCAAGGAGCTAGAAGTTTTAAAGAATCACAGCAACAACAGGAAGAGGAAGCATGCTACGCGTCACCGCGCTGCCCTGTTATCTTTATATTGGATGTTGTCAGCGATGTTGTCGTGGAGCGCTGTAGCAATTGTAAGATTTTTGTTGTTGGGTCGATCAACAGCGTCGTCGTCCGCGATTGCCATCACGTCTCACTTTGCTTTGTTGCGCGGGAGTGCGCCATCACAGATTGCATGGACATGACAGTGTGGGCACTGGTAACAGGCTATTTGGAGCTTGCGGGGTGTACGAGTGTAACGGTGCTACCTCTGTATCTACAGTGCCCCTATGTGGATGAGATCCTGCGTGCAGTGTACGCGGATGCGGTTCAAGAGGGCGATGCCACGGTTGTGACCGCTTTTGAGGAGCATGAACTTGAGCTGCTCAATGTGATTCTGCGAGGTGGCGGCAGACAGGACGTTGTCGTGTCAGACTGCGAGGACGTGACCGTGTGCGATACGGAATGGTACGCGGGACACCCAGAGTCTATGCCGGAGATGCTCACAGTGACTATCCCGCTGCCAATCAATGAACATGTGTCGTCGAAGCAACTGTCGAATGTGACAGAGAGCACTTTTTTTCTGCAGTGCTGTGAGACAGCTGGCATGCATGATGTGCAGTCAAGCTTTACGTATCGCGCCTTTCCTGACGAGTGTTTTCCATCCGGCGAACAGCATCATGTTTGCTCTGAAGAGAGAGAGGATCTGAAGGAAACAGAAAAGATGCGAGACAATGGGGGAGGTGGAATGCTGCAGCCGCATCATCGCTCTGTGGTGCGTGTGCACGATTTGGTGGATGCATCCATTATGCGTCTCGAAGGCGCCTTACAGGTGCGCCAGCAGCAACGCTTCACGTTGGGGTCTTCACAGCGTCTTGGTGTGCTGTGTGATCTCCTTATACAGCGAGTGAGTGTGGGCGAGGTACACATTGCGGACGCGGTAGGTAGCGTGCTCATCGAAGACTGCACAGGGCCACTGAATATTGTTGTTGCTGCAGCTCAATTGGTCATTCTTGCGCGTTGCGACAATGTCACGGTACGCGTGGCGTGTCAGCGCTTCGCAGCGCAGGACTCGCGGCACTGCCATGTTGCTCTGTTGACCAACAACACCCCTCTTTTTCTACGCTGCGCCTACATGGGCGTCTCTGCGTTGAACATTACAAGTTGGAACTATGAGGAGCTTCTCGCGCGCGCTGGGGTGGAGACGGATAACAACCACATTTTGGAGGTTGTGCTCGTTCCTGCCTCGGTGACGAGCGTGGTGGATATTGACGTGGTGGCGGCACGTACCACATTTGACGTGGTGACGCTTGGGGCCCCCGCGCCGGCGGACTTGGATACCTCTAGCGTCCTCGTTGTGAAGGCGCTGCAGATTACTGGTGGTGTCACGGATGCTCGAGCGCGACTGGATCGTCCTGTGACGCTTCTGATGCCCCTCTCAGGGGTGTGCTTGGGTATGAAGGATGGAGCCTTTGTCCAAGCGGTGGAGGAACTCGTGGAGCGCGAGGCGTGCGTGCGGCCAACGTACACGGAGGTGCTTACCTCAGCGTTGGAGTACATTTGCAGCCCACACACAGATATGGTTGCTGCGGAGGAAGAGGCTGCTAGGCGGGGGGCGGTGTCGTTGCATGGGGTGTGTGGAGGTATATCCATCGAGAAGAAGAAAGAGACGTATCTCCTTAAGGAGCGACGAGGTGTTGATGAAGAGGGATCCAAAGAAAGCGAGAGGCAGGAGCAGCAGGGCGTTGCCACGCCAGAAGAGCATCGTGGAGGGGTTTTGTTAGAACTTGTGATATCCCGCGGTGAGACTACGTCATCCAGGGTATGTGATGGTGATGATTGCTATGTGAACAGCGGTGGTAGCGGCAGCAGTGCTAATAACAGCAGCACTATTCAGGCACTTGACCCACGTACGTCAGTGGCTGCCACCACTATCCGAGGGGTGCCGCTGAACGATAGCAGCAACAGTAGCAATAGTAACAGTAGGATAGAGCGTAAGGTAGATGACTCTCACAACTCCTCCTCTGCTTCCTCTTCTGCAATGCATGCGTATATTCCATCTGCCGCTGCCGCTACTACTGCACTCCGGGATGCGCTGCCGAGTGTCACAACTGAACATGATGATGATGGGCTCGAGGCTTCAAGCGCAACAGGAAGAGGCGGCGGAAGGTCCTCAGCGGCAGCAACCACATCGGGCCGCCGTATGCCCCCACCCCCGCCCTCTCCAGAGGCGCAGGAGGACGGCGACAGTGGCAGTCACAATAGCTCCACCTCGCAAGTCTCCGATGACCGTGTCGTTGTGTACCCACCTCGTCCGGAGCTGGGCAGCAGCGATGACGACGAGTTCTCTGGAGATGCGTATGGAAAAGAAGCACAAGGACCAATTCACAGCATCGACGCCCATGCTCACAAGGAAACTCCGCAGAACCCAAGCAATTCACACCACGTTGACCCAGTCTCGCGGGGGCAGGTGACACCACGGAAGGAGATGTTTGTCAAATCTTCTTCCTCTTCTTCAACACAGTCGGATGACATCTTTGCGAAGTCTAGCACTTGTAGAAGTGCTGAGGAAAGTCCCGATGAGCACGGTTCTCACTGTCGTCCGATGCCTGTCACGATGGGCCGCGAACTACGTCCACCGACTCCTGACAAGCCTTTTGAAACAGCAGCAGCAGCAGATGAGGAAACCCAATCAGACGAGTACGCAGACGAACTGTTTGAGGCATCAGTGCACAACACCGTCTCTTCCTCTCACAGCGCAGCACCAGCAGTAAGTGAGAAGAGCGAGCCGACCAGGAAGAATTCTGCCGCTTCTACCGCCTCTGTGTTGAACGACGACGGCGAAGACGACGAAGAAGAACAACACGCGGAGGAAAAGAAAGAGATGGTTGAGGTCAAGCAGTATCACGGTGAGAGCAATGATGACGATGGGGATGCGACGGTTCAGTTGGATCGTATGAATGCAGACACGAAAATGGACGACAAGGGCGAGAAGAAGGAACCGAAGGAAGAGGCCAACAGCACTGGTACTGCGACGATGCTTTGCGTCTACACGCAGCACAGTAACAGCGGCGCACCTACCATGTCCGTGCAAGCGGCAGCAACAGAGGCCCACCAAGAAGTAGGTGACAATGATAGCCCCCTAGTTGCCTCTGCTGATGCGGCTCTTGTCGCAAACATCAAAGAGGAAGCGACTATTGCAAGCACCGATTCGTCCATCACAGTTGAGAGAACCGATGACGTAGCGGTTCAGAAGCAGGAGCTAACTACTTTGGAACCTCAGTTTTCTGCGTTTTCTCCTCTGAGCACATGCATTCAGGGCGACAAATCTCATCCCAGCACCCATGTTGATCCAAACGCGGGCAGTCTTCAATATGATAACAAGCCTGGCTATCTCGGAGCTCGCATACCCCTCTACAACAGCTCGGTGCAATACCCTAGCAGTCCAGATGTGGTTCTCGACACTGTTCAATCAGCAAGGGAGAGCCTGCCTACTGCAGAGAAGAGCGGTGATGCTTCCAGCGCCAGCCGGCCTGCGGCTGAAAGCGACAGGATCACACACAGTATGTTAAGTAGTGAGGAGGGACACGAACTACTGAAAGCGCCACACGAGATGCCGCTTGTTCACAGCCCACTTTCCAGCGGCCCAGTTCCTGCCCTCGCCCGTCACGCGCTGGGCACACACGATGGGCAGCCCACTACATTCACAACACTCAACCTTGGTGATACATCTAACAATTCATCCGTGCCACATGACAACGACAAGGGTGGCGCAGGCGAAAGTACGCGGTGCCCCAGCTTGTCACCTGCTGGTGAATGGACCAACAAAGAAGAAACAGGTGGCTATAGACGTCCCGACCAGGACCCAGCGGGCCACGCTGGTGCGCCGCCTACCTTTTTATACATTCGCGACAACCGGGACGAAGGCGCGGAGCATGAAAGAATGGACGAATTTGCAGGCAAGGTGCACAGTGAGTGCGAGAAGCGGCGCCAACTGGTGCTATCTGAAGTCATTCTTCGTGATGTGAGGAATGAAGAACTGCGGGAGTTAGCCGAGAGGGTGGAGGCTGCTCGCGCATTGTATCTGGCTCGTGTCGTGAAAAACCAGGACCTCGCAGCCCGAGTGACTAGAGCCATGCAGACCCTTGAAAGAAATTAAGAGGAATTCTCTTTTTTTTTCTCTCTTTTTTTCTGATCGCTGGACTACCGCAGATTAGTGAATGTGTTGTTGTTCTTCTCGTTTATGTTTTTTTTTTCCCTTTAGGAGTCTTATTACTATGATTAGCGTTGGGTTTCATCATAGAATGTTGTTTTTGTTGGGTTCATATCTATCTATCCATCTATCTCTCTATATATATCACTAATTGAGCAGACATCTTTTGTACTTGCGTTGATATCAGCATGAAGTAAACGAAAAATGCATTTAATGATTAT